>VZSF01002300.1:400571-436675 GCA_013398295.1 Chionis minor
GGAGGGTGTGGAAAGCACTGAAATGTGAAAACAAGCAAACAAGCACACTTTGTATGTGTGGTTCTGGGTGTGGCTGTTTGGAGGTGTCATGGTTTGGGCTGGGTTGGCCCAAGCAAGCCAACTGACAGAGAGAGAAGAATAGAAACTAGTTTAGTAGAAACTAAACTACTTTAATGAAATATAAAGAAAAAAAAATAAAAAGAAAATGATGAAGTATATACAAAACCATATCAAGCTCCCAGGATGACAATCACGTCACCAGCAGGCACTGGGGAAGTCCCAAACTGGACTCGCTGATGGAAGGGAACTGGATTCCAGATATGGATTCAGGACTGGGATTAAAGGCAGACAAACAGACAGAGTCCTCCTCGGATGCCGGCCATTGAAGAAAAAACGCTGACCCTTTGATATCTCAGCTTTTATACTGAGCATGATGCAGATGGGATGGGATACCCTGTCGGTCAGTTTTGGGTCACCTGTCCTGTCCGTTCCTCCCCACAGGTGTGATCCCTTTGTGTTTTTCCGCTTCTGACCCTCCAACGGGGCAAACAACAAAGTTGGTTGGCCTTGGTCGTTATAGCAATAAGTCTAAGCAAGAGCCTCTCTGCATCCCGTACCTCGGCATCAGCTATAAACACAGGTCTTACCCCTCTGGGAGTGAACAGTTTTTCTGCACAACATGCTGCTAATTTCAGCAGTTAGAAGAGGCATAGTTAGAAAGTGGAGGTACTGAACGAAATTGGTCGTGTTTTACCTCAGACCAGGACAGGAGGTTATTGGTCTGCTGTTACTGCAGTACAAAGTACAGCATTTAGAGCACTTTGATTTTATTCAAATAAATAGGTTAGGACATATCTTATGGAAACTCCACATGTTCCTAGATGCCACCTTCCTACGTAGACCACGTCAGAAGTGTGTGAGACCTCATCCTGGGGCTGACAATAAGCTTTATGTAGCCATACAGCATTTTGTCCCCCAAATAATACATGTAGACGATCCACTGTGCCCAAGACATTTCTGGGTAACTGAAAGATTACATCAGCCTAATCCACAAACGTTTGGAATAGTATTGTTAATGTCTCCAGTGGGGAAAAGTGTCAGATATTTTACTAAAACAGATTCAGCATTTTCTGTGAGTTATTAATGCATGGATTTTACCAAGGGATATTCTGTGAACCCTTTTAAATGAATCTGTCTTTTGTTTTCTTTTATGGAGTATTTTGAATGAACTTTCGTGCTCTCATAGAGAGCTGAACATAATCCAAGAATATCTGATCTACTGTGGTTGGGATGGCTGCAAAGTGTTTAGCTGCAAAGCAAGTTTAGCTTGAAAAACTTAGCTTCTTTTTCCTTTCTTTTTATTGCATTATGTGCAAAAAAATACATCATTTTATTGTGTCTTGACAACCTGCATGATAAACCCAATACATGGAGATAAAAAAGAGTCAGTTTTCCTAGGATTAAAAGGTTGTTGGTTTTTGGTTTGTTTGTGGTTTGTTTTTTTTTTTAAAACTTTCAGATTTAGATCCAATGCAGCTCAAAGCAGGAATGTTCTGAACCAGAAAACAGGAAGGAATATTAATCAAATGTGAAAAGGTTGCTGGAAAAAGAACAGCCTCAGAAAATGTTTTTAAAGATCACTTGTCAAGCACACGATTATTTCTTTGGCCTATTTTATGCCAAATTTTTTGAGAAATGGATAGTAAATTTCAGTTCCAAAGTACACCATGTTCGTGTGTATTCTAGGGGTGCTTGGCTGGTAAAGAAAAATGAGTTAATATTTGCATTATAGAGAGATCATCGGTACTCCAGGTACTGGAACTGTTTTGTGATTATTTGCTGTCATGCACACCAAAGGCCTCCTTCTGTCTCCTGACTGAAGGGGATTGTTCTTAGTGACAGGCTTCTGATCCACATTTTTAAAATTGTTAGTTGGAGGTTATTATTAAGTGTCTGAGCAATAGCTGGCCTCAGAGGCTGACAAACATTTTGCCTGTGCACTATACCGTGGTGTGACTTTATGAACCCCACCTGGGTCCCATCTCTGGAACCCACCAGCATAAGCCACCCCCTGTGAACACTCCTGAGACACCTGAGGGGCACCAGGTCCCAATCCTTGGACAGCAATAACCTAAAGGGAAGTTTTATGCTACAGAATGAGTGTGAAAGTGCCTTTTTCTAGAAAAAGGAACTGGTCTTGTACTTTGTATACATGTTCTTTCACTGAAAACAAGAATTTGGCTGACAGGGGTCCTAAGCCTTGTGTTTATACCTAAAGGTGGCTTTAATTAACAACAGAAGTAACATGTTTTCAGTTTTTTTGAAACAGATTCATAAAGTAAAATTAGTGAAACATATTTAGGCTTAAGAAAAGTTTAGGGCAAATGACGCATCACTGCATCCACACTATTTTAAGCCGTGTTACAGTTATCCAGCACAAGACTATCTCTGACCTCTGCCAGGAGAACAAATGAAAGCCAACAAATGATGGTGAGATCCCAGGCTATAACAGCCCCTTTTTTATCTCACACAGGCATATCTTCCTAGACACGTAATTGTCAGTCCTTTGACGGGCTACCAGTTTGCTAACAGAGGGGGTTTATTCTGTCATTGTCTTCTTCCTCCTCGCACTAAAAGGCATTTCTGCAACAAGTAATTGAGCATTTATTCCTGAAAATGAGCAAACATAGTGAATTGAGTCCAGAAGAAAATATCTAATATTTGTTATCACATCTTGAGAAATCTACTTTCCTTTTGCACATCTATAGACCTCATAACATGCTTAAACAGTCATCAAAAATATTTACCTCTCTCATGTGTACTTGTTAATTACTTACACTCTTACAGGGTTAATGACTTAAAAGAATAGCTTGTAGGATCAGTTGACTGTTCGGAAAGGTAGTAAGTATAGTAAAAGTGAAAACTGGACAAGTATTTTCTATGACTCCGTCAGGTGACAATTCCTGAAAACTCAGATTTTGTACAGTTATTCTTATTAACTTTTCTATATGGAATTATGATTATTAAACAATACATCATATTATTTTGCACCAAAAATAACTTAAATCTCTAAATTAGTCTCACAAAATTGATTGTAGGCCCAGTATTCTGAATTTGAGTTAATCTGATTTAGAAAGAAACATCACATATATTTTTATTTGACTGCATTATCATAACTCTTCCCATCAAAATCCTTGCATAAATGTTTGCAAATTAACTTGTGTTCCATTTTTTCCTCATTGTCCACAAAATCTGCTTGTGGTTTACTTGCTTCAGCGAACTAAAATTGTATAATAGATCCTCAAGGAAAGGGAAAACTGCAGATATGTTACTAATTGATAGGTATGAGCAAGTGTTTCACACCATTTGATGACTTTTCCAAAACATCTAGAAAATGAAAGAAAATTTCAAAGTAGAGAAGACATGGTCAAAAAAATCCACTTCATGTTTTTTACCTGAAGCAAAGTAAGGGTAATTCTGACATTTTTCATAGACAGTTCTTTGTAACTCTTTTTTGGTGAAATACAGTGAAAATACTGTAGTTTACCACAGCATCATTGTTTTGACATCAGACTGTTCACCTTTGCAAATATATATCCTTGCTTTAGAAGCATCCATCCTTTATTTTATGAAGGCCTCTTTCCTTTAAATGACTCATATTTAACTTTGCTATTACTATTAGGGTATTTACTAGGATTATTGGGCGCTTGTAAATCATATACTCAAACATTTTCCGGACTGAGGCATTCTTTGCAAAGTAATACCCTTCTCATCTTAACAACTTGTTCACTGGGATGTGGAATGTGAAATTCAGCCCAGCTCTCATCTTCCTTGTCCTGCCTTGGCATCCCTACCATCCATGGCTATGCATCTTCCACCATTTGACAACTTCTTGGGGAAAGCATGGAATGTGTGCCTTGAGCTCTGCTGTGCCCTTGCCCATGGCGCAGCCAAGTCCCTGCTTGGGCTATCTTGACCGTGGATTGATTGTCTGCACACAGGGTGATGGCAGGCTGCGCTCTCAAGTTACATACTGTATTTAATGACACTCAGAGAGGTATTAATGACTTATCCATTCACCAGCTGCAATGCAACCTGTCTTGCTGGCATTCAGTAACACCTACAGTCACTTACTTTTCTACGATTTTTTGTCTTGGATTTTATATTTTTGGCACATATGTGTCAACAGGTAGAAGTGGAAGTGGTGCTGGTAATTTGGCAGTAGCCCAGAACAAGACCTTTCTGCAGAAGGGGCAACCCCTTGGCAGGACCAGGTGAGCCATCTAGACTAGCTCTTCCTTGGTATTTCATATATTTTTCAGAAAAATGTAATGCCAACTTGTTTCTGTTGTCCCAGACCACAACTGACATACATGAATTTACGCATGGAATATGGATTACTATCCATAATTAGCTAAATGTGTTTATTTGTAGTATTGAGGTATTTCACCTGATCTTTGTAGATGCACTCTGCTATCCAACATTTAGCTGAGTTGATTTAAATTTCAAGGACAATATAATAAACTTGGTCAATGTATAAGAGAGTGACCCCTTCTCTGCAGGACCCCACTCCCATCCTATTTTAAGGCAAGCAGACTGCCAGATTTCAGTGGATGAGCTGGCAGGCTGGGAGAGCCCATCCACATCCTTCCCTGGGGCTCTGTACACAGAAGGACCGGGAAGGGGAGGAGGGGGACACATTCTCCTTCCAAATATCACATTTCCTTAGTTTAATTCCCAGCTCTATAAAATGTATCTACAGGCTCCCATGTGTTTTGCCAAAGACATGTCTGTGTAGTATTTTGGTCCTTTTCCACCAAGCCTTTATGTCTGTCTACTTACAAGGATTAGTCATGCACTGAATGGTTTGGGCTGCTTCCAGATTGTGGCGAGTACTGCATGTCCAGTTACAACGGCTTAATGCAAGCCGTTTATTAAACTGTCAAAATTGGCTAAGCACCAAATGCTGACTCAAATGCTGGATATTTTAGAAAGGTGTTTAGAAGCTCTTGGTGTTGAGAACAGAGAGAAAAAAGGATCTTTGGGAATGTGGATACAGTGAAAGATGCAGGTAATTAACATCAAGGCAGTTACACAGGCATAACTTCAGTCACTGACCAAAAATTACATGGAACGTTGTAAATAACAGCACTAGGCAAATTGAGAGAAGCCTCACTGAAAATGTCTGTGGTTTTGTAAATGTTTGTCAGAGGCAAGCTCACTGTTTTATGGCTAGTTGAGGATCTGAGTTACAATTTTCATCTTTGTAACTACCTTCTTATCATGAACAGTATTTCTCATTTCCATACCCTTGAATTTCAGAATCCTAAAGTCTCCAGAAACTGTTCTGAATGAAGAATATGGGCACTGTTAGGTAAACTACTGGACCATAACCTCTCTACATGGATGTCTGATAAGCTTCATAAAAGTCCTTGTTTTTGGAAAATCTTCACTGAATAATTGAACCAATAGAGTAAAACACCAGCAGTTTATTCAGCAAATTATATGTATGGCTTATAACATTCATCAGGAAATTCATATAAGCCAAACACTTGATGTCTAAGAGGTAGAGTTTTCAAACTTGTGACCTACACTGCAGGAATACTGTGCGTTGTACTTTTGCTCAATAATCTCCTGTCAACCTAAAATTTCTAGATTACAAAAGCAATTTTATTTGTTGTAAAAACCCCTTAATATCTTATAACTTTGGAAATGTTTATCACAATAAACTGCTTTTACAGAAATGCTTTTACATTTCTCAATGATATGTGTAACATCAACATTTTGGACAATCCACCAGCTAGCAGTCAATCTGTGAGCATTGTAAATGCAATGGATTTTTCCCATTTTGGTTGCAAGCCAATGATAGACACTTCTATCTGGGGAAAAGAGCTTAACTAACAAATTTTTTAGGTAAAGTTTCCTTCACACTTGACGTGTCAGACAAACAGAAATAGGGGCAGGGGAAGAATTACTGTTATTTTTTAACATTCTGATAAACAGGTGTTTCAATAAAGTAATATATTATTGCTGTGAGGGGATTTGCAATCAGCAGCTAATTGCTGCTGAAAGAGATTGATTGAATTGTGCTACTTTTTAATTTGCATGATATGCAGACTTAGGCCTTTGCATTTCTTCTTTTTGTAAAACTGAAGACAAATTAACGTCCTAAAATGGAAGGAGGAGGAAGCTTAAATGCCAGGTAAAATAGAAGTTCTTTTAATCTACTGTCAGTTTTCCTCCACTTCTGTACTTAAACTGTTAAGTCCTTTTTCTTACGTGAGTGAAAGCTATATGCATTTAAACTACTTGAACCATATTCAGACTAAATAAAAAGGGAAAATGCATTTACTGAAAAGCTAGTATGAGTGAAAGCTCATAGCCATATTAGAAAGGTAAAATACCATGTTGGAGACCAAATCATTTTCTCAGGATAACTGCCTAACTGCTGGTGTTACCTATTGCAGGAACAACCATATGTAACGAAAATGGGGAATGCCTTGGACTTACTGGACATGTAATATAAAAACTCCAGAGGATGATGACATGAGCTTAGATGTGGGGTTTGCTTAAATTACCAAAGTAAAAATTTAAGACAGAGAGGGGTAATGAAAGCACAGTCTTGCTTTCATTGTATCAGTCTTCTTTTTCAATAACTTGGGTAGCACAAGAATGACTCACAAAAGAAACAAATGGAGTAAAATTCTGACACCACCACCCTCAATGAAGACAGTGTAAAAATGTCATTCATTGTTCCTGAAACACAAGAAGTGTCAGAACAGTGAAAGATAAATAATACACAAAAACCTTGAAGCATCACTGGACTAGTTTGCTTTGCAACTTTTGCAGTAAACGATAGCAATGAGGTTTTTTGCCTTATTTTTTTCCAGAGTGGCTGAACTAGAGAAATCTGAGCAAGCTTTTATGTATTAAGTGATCTTGTACATCTGTTGGGATAGTTTTTCTAAATAGCAGATGTGGTGCATAAACATTAATAGAGACTGCAGCAGACAACAAAGATGGAAAAATAGTGTCAAATTCTGAATTCAGTCCAGTATACTGCAAGAATAACTACAGAATTAAGTCTAGCAATGCTAGTGCAAAATCATAGCAAGACCAAATTTTTTCTCAGAAATGTCCATAAAAATATAGTTCAAGCCATATTTTGAAGGCAGGATATACTCTTCTTCTGACCTTCAGACCTTCTCTTGTCAGCAAGGTGTAAAGCAGACTTACAGATTATGCATGGGCCCTTTAGCAAAGCTCCTCAACTCAAACAAAATTTGTACAAACTTTTCTCGGCAAATTAAATTGGAAGCCACCGAAGTGGTAGCAATACTCCTACAACAAATTCATCATTAACAGGAAAATGTGGAGCTTTTAGTGCCAAGAAGAATGTTTACCACTGTGGTTGTCATTACTGAAAACTCTGAAGAGAGCCTATAACAGCAAGTACTTCTCTCAGTATTTCCAGGGATGGGTTATAATGACCTAATATTGTTCTGTTAAGGCAACACCACTTTAAGTGCTTTCCTAACTCTGTTCAAATATATAATTTATATTGAAGTTAACCAAGTTACAGTTTTGTGCTGAGTTGTTTGGTTGTTGAATATATCATTACTTCTGTAGCTGAAGATAAAAGTTAAAATAGCCAGACTGCTGACTTTATTTCCCTGCAATAACAGAACTTTGCTTTTTTGGAATATTGTGTAAACAGACATTAGACTTGTTCTGTTCAAATGCTTTCTGTATTAGATATATTTCTGCTCTCCATTTCTGCCCTCTGCATTAACAGGATGCTTGAAAGCTCTGTAAGTGCTAAAATGTTTGCAATACCACGTTTCAAATTGTAATTGAGGGGAAACAATGCTGTATTTTGAACGATACTGAGCTTTGCAAAAATAATGAAAATGAATTTAAAAAAAAAATAAATCTACTGCCCTTTCAGACCACCAGTTAAATAATGCATTTTCTGTTTTCGTAGCAGCTGGGAAACATTATGAAACTCAGCACTTTAATTTCCCTTTCTTGATTTTTCATTCTTTTCTTGGTATGTTTTGCAATGGTGGCATAGGAATGCAAAACTTCCCAGTGATTTTGTGTTACTGCAATGTCCCATACAGTGGCAATGCAGCCTAATGGTGCTTGACCATTCATGCTCTTTCATTTGGTTACAAAACAGCCGCCACAAGTCTCAAAGCTAATCTTTAGGTGACTATAGATAGTAGGTGCCAGAAATCTGCCCACACTAGCTGTAGCTTTGTCAGCAGTCCTCAAGGCATTTGACTAGAAACATTACCATTAGGTTTCTCCTGGCAGATCCTTTTTGTGACAGCTCAGAGAGCCCTGAGATATTGCCATCCTTAAAGTACCTCTGGTGTGTGATTGGCGTTGCTCCATTCCCTCTGGAAGGTGTCCGAGGTAGGAGACAAAGGCTCTGGCTGCAAAATGGCTGGACAAACTTCCTCTCTGCTTAGATTGACAGAGGAGTCAAAACTGCTGGTCTCCTGTTCCGCTGCCTTCCATTTCTGGGTGGTGGCAGCTGAATTACTTGTGATTTTCTATACTACATACCTGGAAAAAGGAATGGCACAGCCAGGACAGTGGTTGTCCCCATGTGCTTAAAAAGCAGCTATGCAGCTGCTTAGAACAAACAATGCTGCTTAGAACAAATAAGAATAAATGAGTGTAATGAGTAAATGAGTGTTCATTTACTAGATCATAGAATCATGGAAGGGCTTGGGTTGGAAGGGATGTTTGAAGACATTCTAGCCCAACCCCACTGCTGTGGGCAGGGGTGTCTTTCATGAGACCAGGTTGCTCAAAGCCCCATCCAACCTGAGCTTGAACACCTCCAGGAATGGAGCATCTGCAGCTTCTCTGGGCAACCTGTGCCAGTGTCTCACCACCCTCAGAGTAAAAAAAAAAAAATCATCTTTATATCTAATGTAAATCTATCCTGTTCTAGTTTAAAACCATTACCCCTTGTCCTTTCACTACAGGCCATGGTAAAAATTCTTTTTCCATCTTCATTATAAGCCCTCTTTAAGCATTGAAAAGCCACAAAAAAATGTACCAAGAACCTTCTCTTCTTTGGGCAGAACAACCCCAACTCTCTCAGCGTGTTTTTCATAGGAGAGGTGTTCTCGCCCTCTGAGCATTTCATAGGATGATTTCATAGCAGATAGTACTCCTGAGAGCTTACGGCCATCCTTCTTTTGTAGCACAGGAACACACACTACAGCTGGAGCCTGTGTTCGTGTGGGTGTATAATCAGCAGCTGTGGCTTGCATTACCCTCCTTCCGCTGGAACTGCTCCTGGAAGTGCTTCCATCTATGTCTGCACAGAAATGCAACTTCTTTCAAGGCCGTTTGGGTGGGTCACCATTATTCCCCTGTGAATTTATTATTTTGTGTGTGTGTTTAGGAATTCTTAATTCTATACACTTCACAAAAAAAGGGGAAATCTCTCATAAATATACCAATCTTTGTATTCTAACATGGAGTACCAGTGCAACCAATTTGAAAGTACAATATACTCTGTAACTCGCATTCCTATTTTCCCGTGATATTCCAGACTATCCCCATGTGAAGAGCTAGATTTCACTCATTTGCTCTACAAATTTTGCGCTGCTCAGGACACTATGCCTCGTGATTAATAGCAGAAAAAATTCTAAGATAACTGGCATCCTAAAGACAAAAATTTCATCATTTAAAAAATGACTGGATGTTTAGATGGATGAGAGGCATATCTAGAGGTATAACAAGGACTAAAAGCCATCAAACAGCGTATTCATGAACTGGTTTGGCTGTTCGCACTTCAAGGCATGTTAATAGTATTTTGTCAAAGCTATCCAATAATAAGTACCCAGTAATCTCTTATGATATGCTATTATCAAGTGACACATTGTAACAAATAATAAAAAAAATTATTACCTCTTCCTAGAGATGTCTCTCTGCCTCAAGAGAAAATATAAGTATAAAATATTGGGAAAAACTTTTGGGAATGCAACATTTTTCATTGCCATTTTCTCTTCAATATTGGCTGGTAACAACTGGTAACAACCAGTGTTGCACATTAGTGAAGCACATTAGTGAGCAAGAGGATCACTGGCTTAATCTAGAGGTGTAATTTAACGTGTTCTGAGCACAAAATATGTGAATGGTGCCTCGTTTTACACAGACACAGTGCAAATACTGCAGTAAGTAAAAATAAAACCAGAGAATACTATAAAATACTCACAGATATTATGTTTTTGTGAACATATTTAAAATGTAAATATAAGTAGTAATGCAAAAATTTTTTATTCCAAATGCTTCTTACTCATAGTAAAGCTTCAGTTCTGGTGAAGAAAAAAGGTAAGGGAAGTAGAAGTTCACACTAGCAGCCCTAATCAACTCAAGTTTGTACACAGAGGAAAAAAACCACAAATGGGCAAGGAGAATAGCCTCTTGATGTCAAGCTTCTAATATCATGTAGTTGCTTAAAAAAAAAGAAAAAAAGGGCAAAAAAATAAAGCCAACAAGATACCCAGGTACCTAAGCAGAAGAAAGGAACTGACACTAGTATTGCATATTGCCTTTACAGAACATTATTCCAATGGTGTGCTCAACCACAGATCTTTTAAAGGAAGCAGGAGATTACCCTGATGAGTCATTTTGTGCTTTTCTACTTTTCATTATCAGTATTTTGTCGTATTGATCCTTCTGAAAATAAGGCTCTGCTAACCCTGTGACAGAGTACAATAGCAGAGGCATTTGCACAATTTGAGTGGTGTCTAACAGAAGGGAAAGTATAATTTAACTGAGAATACACTATACAATCCCTTAAAGAGGTCGTAGACTATGTCTGCGTAAGAGCTGCGGCATTACTGGATAATGGGGGGGAAAAGGATGTTGTGGACAAGCTGTTCTCAGGGAAAACTTTGAATCTAGATTCCCGAACAAGGCTGGTAGAGTTTTCTTAGCCTTCAGAAATGAAGCATCTAAGAGAAGGAACTTGAATTTAGAGTGGTAAATGAAAGATCAAGACGCCTTCTGCCTTTTCTTCGTCTGAAGCCTAGTGAAAGGAAGGGTTTTTCTGCCCTGAAGCCTTGACTTGAGGGTGGCTGGAAAAAAATAGTCTCTCACAGGGTTGGTTTTGTGGGGAGCCAAGGAGATAGGCACACCATAGCCTGGTGTGCCTAGCAGAGGCACCGCTTCTGACAGAGGTGACTGAGGCACCATAAACGGATCCCTGTGAGATAAAATACATTTAAACATGTCAGAGGCGTCAATCACCTTCATTTTAGAGAACTGAAACCTGTCTCTCCAGATGACAGCTCAGTTATTTGGCACTCTCATCAGGCAATCACTGGCTGCTGTCGAGATTCTGCTCATTTATTATTGAACAGAGAAAGAGGAGACTTCCACTAAGCTTCTGGGAACAGATCTCAGTCTGCGTTACATGTACAGACATGCACGCACATGCGGGCACTAAAAAATTCACACTTGTGAAATAAACATCAGTGCAACACTCAACATATGTACACTCTAGGGGGGTGTGTGTGGGCTGTTTGAAGCAATGTTGAAAATTAGCAAGGAAATTTTGCAATACTACTGGAAATTATTGAAAGAAATTATGTAAAAGCAAGCTCACTGACAACTGTTAGAAGCTGGCAGGAAGAGGACACTGTAGAGATGAAGGTCAAGCCACGTCATTGTTCACCTCAGAATTTAACTTTTCACAGCTAAGTTTGAAATTTTAACAACAAATATTTTAGCGTATTTAAATGCAAATAAAAGTGTACTTATATTAACGAAGTTTGAAGAAATGCTTAGTTGCAGAACCAAAGCCAAGAAATGTTAAAATTAGCCTTTTTATTTCTTACTGCTTGTTAGCAGAATGTCAGGGAGTGGTACAAGGTGTCTATTCCTCTCTGATTTTAAAGCTCTTTGTGTTTTAAAGGATGAATAGACAACCGACACATGGAGAAATGCAAACCTTGCATGAGAAATCCCGATTTCCATAATTAGTCCAATAGAAACTGCACAGTTTTAATTGTCCTTATAATATGGCTTGATTTGAAAGAAAAATCTTATTCTAGATTAAGCAAGTACTTAAATTTAAGTGGGACTTCAGTACATTCTGATCTCCAGAAGAGCATAACTACATGCTTCTGTAGTCTCCTGAATGAGCTGATTTTTCAATGGTGATCTCCCTCCTCTCCTTCCTTAATTCTGCCTTGTATTTAGCTCTATGATTTTGGTATTGTCAATTATGCTCATTCCAGTAGACAAAATAGTGCAGGGCTCACTTTCTGGCCTGGAATACGAGAGTCTAGCATCACTCATCTCTATACATTTGAGATCTTTTTCTTTCCAGAAAATTTGGCTGGCCTCATCCAACTGCCCATGGAGACCACCCTGTGCCCTTGGCTATCTCTCAAACCAAGCCAGAGACACTGGATCAGCAAGTACTAGATAGCTAGAAGAAAATCACAAAGGGAAATGTGCTAGTGGTTAAATAGCATGCCCTAGTCCTATAAAATACACTGCGCTATGCCCAGGACAGAAGCAGCATCAGGTCTTACCTTTGTGACCTATTAAAAAATTAACACTGTCAAACTAGTCAACCTCATACCTCCCCCGCTCGTTTCCTCTACATTCACAAATTTTCTATGTTAAAGAGTAATGACAATCTGATGAAAGAGGGAAGTTATTGATTGAAAATAAGGCTTGCATTCATGTGAGAAGCAAAAAAGCCCATCCTTCGCCACAGTTTCTGTTTGGGTTGCCAGCATGAAAACAGAATTTCAGTATATTTTTATATGTTTCTCCCCAGACTTTTTTCCCGTTCCTATTTAGCCTGTCTCTCTGCATTGCCAGTAATATATTGTACCTAGAGAGAAAGGATGTCACTGAAGGTGGCTGGGCTACATGCTGGAAGAGCCATCCCTAGTGCATTGCCTGTTGGCACAAGCAAATGCCGCCCAGGCTATGCTTTTATTTATTACTGTATGTAGAGACGAATGCAGGCAAACTTTTAAGGAGTCTTTATTCTGCATGACACAACCTCAAAAACACTAGTCCCTATCTAATAACAACACATAAATATAAATCCAGCAGTCTAACTTACCTGTAAAGTTAAATTAATTAGTCTGAAAAAATTTGTCTGACAAATTCTGACAAAATAAGCTCTCAGCATTCCACCCCCACACTGAGAACAGAGAATAAAATGTTATTTCTGGGCAGCAGTTTCCAAGGTTGTTTAATATTCAGTGAGGATTGTCTTAAAGTTAGCTCTCATTTTAAGAATTTCACAGCACATCTGTGCATCACTGCATGTTTTTAAGGGTTTTCTTGGACACCATAATGGTTCCTTCCTAAAGACTCTTAGTTGGGGAATTAAATTTAAGACATTAATTGTTCTTCCTCCACAAACAATCTCCAAAGATACATTTCTAATTAAAAGAAAGTGCAACTTATCCAACTGATTTACATTTTACGTTGACATGATGTGTGTTTCCTAAGAACTGCTACGGCGAAAGGTGTTCACAAGTAAGACACTTTAAAGTTGATCCCCCTTTTTTCCTTCAACCTTTCATTGAGATAATATTATTTAGTGCTATGAAATACAGTGCTTTTACATTTCAAGTGTCTTTTTGAAAGTACTTAGAATTGACAGGATGTTGTTTTGACGATGAAACCAATGGTAAAAGTTCCAGTGTCTTCCATGAGAAGATGGTTAAGCCAACACTGTGAAAATATCAACCTTCATTTTTTGTTGAAATAAGGTCTTTCTAAAAGATATGAAATCACACATGAGCCTACCATATTCCTATAATAATCCTGTAGCAAAGTAATGGACAATAGCACACAAACAAAATTGTCCCCACACTAATTATCACGGCAAATTTCAGCCCACGGGGAGTTTATCTGATTTATAAACCTTTGGAAAAGTAGTATGAATATATAATTGAAATGTGACAGACTCCTAATTATAGAGGCAACCGTATCAGTCAAATATTCTCAACACAATAACACATATAACTAACTTTGACAAAGCAATGGTGTTGTGAATTAATGTTGCTGACAATTCATATCCATCTTACAGGAAATTCTAGATATTCTGTGATTTTTCCTGTCTGTGCCTCTGTTAGGGTCCAACAAGGTGATGTAATGAGGAATGGCAGTCGTAACTAAGACCTTTCCTCATTAAGGCAGTCCTCTTTTTCATCAGAATCATTGAACATCTGTTTATGTAGACTGCTATTTAATAAGAAAAACTTATAATAAAAATACAACTCCATTCATGTCTTCCAGGGGCAAAGGCTTTCTTTCTCTGTGAAAGTCAAGACAATCTTATAGCAGTAACCTCAATATGTACCTAAGAAATAATGCAGTTAGAGCAACTCAGGTAGCAGGCAATCCCTGGCGGTATGCAACATTTCTCAGAAAATACCTGTATTACAAAAAAGCACACAAAAGCATCCAAGCTGACTGCGCACACTTTCAGTTAAAAGGCTCTTAACAAACCTTTGTGTAACCCAGCAGCACATTTGAGCCTGACGGTAGGTATTTTCTTAGATGAAGGAATGTGGGACCTGTATGAACACGGAGAATCCAGAAGGGCTGAAAGAACAAAAGTAAGGGAATGGGGGCACAGCATGGCTGTGCAAGTTCTGGCAATGGTCCCACACTAAGGATGGGAACTAGTGGGTACCTCTTCTACACAGGGCACTCAGTGCTCTCATGGCAATATGAACTCTCAGAGGTGCTAGATGAGGTTTGGCATTCCTGCTCTGCACTTCTTGTGGTGACTGAGAATGCTGCATCATCTGTTATAACGTGTGTAACTATAGTAAAAAGGTACTTGTACTGCACCCATTTTATTAGGTCACTTGAGTGCAGACCTGCCTGACCACAAATCCATGACTAGATCACTGAAGGAGCTTATTCTGGGGCTTCCCAGATATGGGAGATTATTTAGCCTCCAATGTAGAGGCTAAGCTCTTCCCTCCACTTAAACTGGCTGGAGGGAGGAGAGCTGAAGCCACTGTCAAGTGAGAGGAAATGCAGATAGCCAGCCTTCAGGCTCCCACTGGCAAGGTAATGTAGAAGCAGAGGTGCTTCTGACTTCCCTGTCTTGGTGCACCTGGCTCCAGCAGAACAAGCGCAGCTGATCTCGCAGCTGATGTCCTTCCTCCCGGTGCACCCCACAAGTAGCAGGGACAGAGCACAAAGCCATCTTGCCAATTCAACATAGGTGCTGAGAAGTGAAGAGAGAGAGGATGTCCTGGACCAAGTGGGAGTCTGTTGTGGGTGGCTTGGAAATGGTACAGGGCGAATAATACACAGTAAGGGCACAGCTGACTTGAGTCACAGCGTGAGTGGGCAAGTAGGACTGATGCTATCAGTTTAAACACAGACTTGAAGCACACTCATATTGAAATTAAGTCAGGGCTGCTGAGCTGGCTGAAACACAGATACCAATGCTAGTGCTAGTGCTCTGCAAGGCTATTTGTAGATCAATAGTTCAATGCGTTTGGTATCTCCTTCCTCTCCAATTTTAGTGAACATTTTACCACTGGCTTGACTAGCTGCAACCCTCCATTGTAGGTGCGTAGTTAGATAGATTCCAAATTAATTAATGAATTAAAAGCCAGAATCCCTAAGGACAAAAAAAGGACTCTCAGCATGAATGACAGTATTTGAAACCTTCACCCTGGGAGCTGGAGGAGACGGTTCTCTGGTACTACCATCACTGCAACTCATCCCATGCTGTTATTATTGTCTTTAGGCCTTTACATCAACAGAATCCTCCCCCTGAAGAGAGACAGAGATGATGAGATAAAGTGTGCTCAGTTTCATCACAGTGAAATGTGTAATTCAGATGGTGGATAGCAGTGTGCCACTGAGGCTGAAAAAAAAGGAGAATGTTACATAGGTGACACCATCACCTGTGTAATGAGGAGCAGCTGAGAGAGTTGGGATTGTTTAGCCTGGAGAAGAGATGGTTGAGGGGAGACCTTATCACTCTCTACAACTACCCGAAAGGAGGTTATAGCCAGGTGGGGGTCAGTCTCTTCTCCCAAGTAACAAGTGACAGAACAAGAGGAAATGGCCTCAAGTTGTGCCAGGGGAGGTTTAGGTTGGATATTAGGAAAAACTTCTTTACCGAAAGGGTTATCAAGCATTGGAACAGGCTGCCCAGGGAGGTGGTGGAATTGCCGTCCCTGGAGGTATTTAAAAGACGAGTGGACGTGGTGCTGAGGGACATGGGTTAGGGGTGGTTTTGGCATAGGTTTATGGTTGGACTCGATGATCTTGAAGGTCTCTTTCAACCCAAGTGATTCGATGATTCTATGATCCTGTACAAACCCACTGGCTTCACATAAGCTTTACTCCTGACACACTTCCCAGGTTTCTACATTCGCTTCCCCGTATGATCCATTTGAGGACCAAGCTCTCCATTTATAACCACACCACCCCTGTTTTCTGCCCTGTTGTGGCAAAAGGGGATAGTCCAGCTCCAGAGTTAGTCTGTTGCCACTCACCTGCCAGCCATACCAACGATAGTTTTTTACTGATCTTGGTTGAAACGAAACATTACACAGCCTAAGCGCCAGCAGCCAATATCCCTGTCTTGTTTCCAAATCCTCACAGGAATGCAGCACTGAGAGCTGTTTGTCACAAACTGTACATAAGCAGGACTAAAGGCTGCAGCAGTATAATTGAAAATAGTTGAAACCTAGTAAACTAGCGCTGTCCCACTCACAAGAGGAAAGTGGGGGAGTGGACAAGACGGAAGGAAATTCTGAACATTTTGTATGTGGCCATCCTGAAAATGGTTTGAAGTTGACATCATTTTCATGCAAAAACAATGTTCATTTTCTTTTTCTTTTTAAAAGGAAAAAAATGTATTTTGTTTTTCCGTCAAGCAGCCTAGTAAACCCCAGCAATTCTGTTTCAGTTCAAAAATCTTTTGGTATACAGCCAAATTATTACAGCAATTTTTAATCCCTAATCAATAATAGATATAAAGTTAAATAAAATACATGTCAGACTAGAAAAGCAGTTGATTTAAAAAAAAAATTAAATATTTTTCAATAAGTATATAAAATTCTCATTGTACTATGTAACTACACTGTGCATGACCATCTTAAATATTCCTTTAATAGCAATGACCAACAGTTTCATTGAGAGTACTTATTTTTGTACCTAACTTTATGAACAAAAGGGGACTAAAATGAGATGAGGTATAAGTAGTTGAGGTATTTTCAGAAATTTCCGCCAGAAATTAAGTTTTATGAAGTTGTAAAATGAAGACTGCTTTCCCAACCTTTAACCATTCCTGTAAGAAAATGAAGACATTTCAAAAGTCAGAAAAAAAATACATCTACTCCTGTGCACAAGGGCCTAAGCGTCAGGGCTTGTAAGACTGAGGGCATCTTGGTTTAGCATTCAGTGAAACATATGCTGTGCCCTGTTAAAGTAATGGGATTCCACAGTGATGAAGTCTTCGGCAGCTCATTCCAGCAAAGAACTAAGAACATGATTTTTCTATGTAGAATGTTTGTAATTGGCTTTTTATGTTGTAAAAATACCCACATTTTCTGGAAGTATTTTAAATGTAGGTTGAAATGTATATTAACTGAAATTCAGCAAGATGGCTACAACTAGATGAATAGAATTAACTGTTGCCTAGTTCAATAAAGCAGCAAATTTGCAAAAAATAAATCTTTGTTTGAAATAGAAAAAATTACACAAAATGATACTGCTAACAGCTTTACCAGATTGTTGTGGTGGGGCTGACACATAATATTTAGCTAATACATTGTTGGATAAATTCTAAGGTTGGTATTTGAGTATACAGAAATAATTGATTTATGAACAGTTATTTAGTTACACAGTACTTGTTGAAATTCAAATATATTCACCGTAGTAGGCTTGGTTATGCCTTATTCAGCAAAGGTTACATCACTTACTGAGAGAAAGACCACACCCACAGAAAACAGAATCTGTTCTGCATATTGTTATGTACTTAATTAATTTTACCTACCTGAGTAGAACCAGCAAACTTACTGCACTGTTTGGATGATGAAAAGTTAGCACAGTGTGAAACACTAGTCATACTCAACACTGATGATTTTTGATTAAAATTGCATTTCATAACTCTTATTTACTGGAGTGGTCCTACTTCAGTTTTGTGAGTACCCATGGTGTACCACATCTTCCTGTTTCAATTTAGATAAAGTGTATTAATCCCAGAGAGCAGGAACCAGAACAGAGAGTGATAATTTTAGTGTTCTTAAAATCTACCAACCTGAAGGCCTGATTTTGCCAAGATCCTCACGTACAGAGCAGTAGCATTGACACCACAGCCAGATTTATATATGCAACTCCATCTTTCCCCACCTGCAGGCTGAAATGAACATTCACCGGTGAGTCTCAACACTTACTGTTCCTTGTGTCTAATTTTTATGATAAACATTTATTATTGTGAACTTCAATTTCACATTTATTTTCTAACAAAGTAATTACATGTAGTTTAACTGTAATATTTATTTTTATGTTATACAATATCATAAAAATGTTATACATAGCACCATCTGTTGGCTAAGATAGCTATAACGCATGAAAAATAGTTTATGCAGATTAGATAGAAATGAGTATACCAACAAGAAAACAGGAAAAGGGCCATGAAAAGATTAGATAACTAAACTGCATACTAAAATGATCTTACATGCACCTTTTTCTTTAAGTTAGGGAATACGTTTCCAAAACACACTTTTAAGGCTGCTGAAATCAACAAATGTTGACATTTTTGGAGGAAAAAAAGGTGGGTATGAAAAAGCTATTTAAACCTCGCTTAATGTAAATTGATAAACAGTTGTAAAGAGAAAGTGATAAATGAATTTCACCTGCAACATCATAGCTCATTGTGTGCTCTAGTGTCATGCTTCTCTGGATCCTTCGTGCTCTCAAATGGCAAAGCAAAAGTAATTAATAGAAAAATGATGGTGTTTTCTGCTGTCACACACCTATCTGGAGAATTTCTGAGGCAGAATTGCATACTTCTCCCAGGTACCCACAGTAAGAGTATACGGCAGGCTGCTCCATGAGGTGCTGTCCTTTTCTGCGGTTCAAGTTATGGAGGGGTGGGGGGGTGTGGATGGGTGTGTGTGCGCGTGCCCCCTTTTCTTTTTTGTTTTACCCCCACTCTGCTGGGTTTGAGGTTAATTTTTTAATTAATTAATGTTCGTGTGTTGGTGGGCACATAAGCAATCTTCTCCGCTAGTGAGTCTGTATGTATTCAAGGGCCAGCCACAGTCTGACACCCTTGTTGGTGTCTCCCCAGTGTCAGAAGCACTGTGATGAAGAAGTGCTAGCACTTGTACCGGTGCCAGCTTTCCCTTGGACAGCCTGATGCCTGCTACAGCTGTGCCAGCAGCTCTGCACATGGCCAGTCAAATCTCCATCTGACTGTGTCCTACTGGTCCTGGAAACCAGTACTGAAAGCAAAGTTGCAGGAAGGTGCCTGCCATCCCCTTGTGTAGTGTATGTAGCTGTACGCAGTGGGTCTTGCTGAGCGACCAAAAAATGTGGTGACTTTTGTCTAGAAGTTCAGGAAGACAAGACCAGCAGGGGTATCTAAAAAAATCTTAAAAGCTGATATCTACACCTTTTTGCTGGTCCAAGACAGGCGGTGAGAAGAATGGACAAACTTTCATTCTCCAAACAAGAAATAGCAAAATGCATTTCCCTGTGTTTAGACCAAGGGATCTTGAGATAAAGAAATCAAGAGTGTTCTCACACAGAGATAATGAGACAACTGAATTAGAGCTTACATGTAACAGCTGTCTCTGTATACAAAGACAGGTAGTAGAAGAAATACTTACGAGTCAAGAAATAGGAGCTGTATCTCTGTCAGGAATATCCACTTTTAGGTCTCCTGATATCAGATCAAAAAGGCTGCAGCTGCCTTGCTCAAAGCACTGATCTAGTACAAACACACACTGCAAGTTCAAATTTGGTCAAAACATTTTGACATGTTAATTTCATGCAGGCAGGCTCCTTTGTGCTTGATGAGCTCCATCTTGTCTAATCCAACAGAAATGCAGTCATGCATTTGACCTGGATCAGTACAGAAGTGCTGGATGACCCAGTATTACGGAGGTGAGGCACTAATGACCTGGGGTACCTTAACTTCAAGTAGGTTCTGCAGTTAACTCAGGTGGAAACACAGGACTACTCCAGAGTGTGCACATTTCTCTCCAGCCTTGCTACCCTTGTGGCAAGAAGGAATCCAGCAGTCTTTCAAGACCTGACATAACATATTTTACCTCCTCTGGCTGCCCTTCTACAGAAGGAGAGGAAGTCATAATTCTTTCCACCTGCCGCTATGAAGGAGACACGTTCACACATCTCATCATTCATGGACTGCAAGCCTAAACACACCTAGTCCTCTGTAAAAAAGTCTAGGTGCAATTATAGCAATAAATACAACTTATAATGATGTACAAGACATCAATGTTTCTAATAACATTTTTTTTTTTCTCCAAAAGCTACCAGTGAGAATAAGGATCAAATGGAGCTCAGGACTACTGCATTCACTGCACAAGGCCACAAGACAGATACGTTATAATGGTCATTGTTAAAAAGAAAAAGTGTTTACTAAAGTAGGTTCATTACATCCTTTTGTACACTCTTGAAATCTGGAAGATTAGTGAGGATGTTTCTGATAGCAGTTATGAGGCTAACGTTTGTCTTTTTGAGAAGCTTGTACAGGACCTGATAAAGTTTTGGAATTTACAGATTTTTGTAATAAATGTTACAAAATACAATTGAAAAACACACCAAGGTTATTCTGCTGGGAATGGGTTCTTCACTTATAATAGAAACAGCAGGAAGAAAAGCTACAGCACACTGAAATTTACCTTTGATTTTATAATAACGCCATTCACATTTGCCAATAGATTGAAAGGTTACAACGCATATCTGTAGCATATCACGAAAATCGATCAGTATGATCGATCAGTATGTGCCAAGGAACAGTTATAGCCAAAAATAACCTGTAATTCCCCCACGTTACTTAACACACTGCAGACAAAACCATACCTCACTCTCCTGCTTTCTATATTCCACTCTGCTCACCCACTAGAACAAAGGGATTTCTGTATTTATCTTCCCCAGCAAAACGCATGGAAACCCGAATCATTTAGGTTAGCATCTCCTGGCACAAATGAAACCAAGAATTATTCTGCCTTCCTACAATTCTAAATGCCAAACTTGGAGAATAAGCAGAGAAGAACCAGGGAGAAGATCTCCAGTGATCTTGCTCAATGTATACGTGGTTGATAATTTGACCTGCCATTTCATCAATGTGAATTGAGGACAAGAACCTTCCCTGTGGATTCATAGGAGACCTAACTTGCAGTCTTTCCTCCTGTTTGTCAGAGAACAATATAGCCACTAGTGTATTTTGATTTTGCTGGTTAAAGCAAATGCAGAGTGTGTTTTGAGTCAATGGCATGTAAGCTGACTTTACTTATTATTTCTTTTCAGTAGTTTATATGTTAATTCATCTCTATACACATGAAGGACAAGACAGAAATCAGGAACAACAACAAGTCTCTGTCAATAAAGAATTACGCTGGACCAACCTGGGACATTGGTGAACACAAGATACCTTGATTTTAATAAGGCTTCTGACACTGTCTCCTGTGGCTTTTTCATCTGGAAGTAGCAGCATACTCTAATGCTGATAATGAATAGTTCAATATCTGGTGGCTAATAACAAGAAAAGAATTTGTGCAGCCTGGTGAAGAGGAACTATGGATGATCTATTAGCCTGCAACTACTTTGGAGGATTAAAAAAATTACAAACTTCTAAGTAGGGCTGAATGTTACAGCAAGGGGCAAATTGCAGTCTGGGAGGTTCAGGCTGAACATTAGGAAAAAACTTTTCCCTGGCAAGGGTACTGCAGCACTGGTCACCAGAGACTGTGAAGTCTCCATCTTATTCAAGACTTAACAAGATGGAAGCAGAGTGTTGGTGATAGTCCTGCTTTGAGCAGGAGGTTGGACTTCCAACCAGTGTTTCTGTAGTTTTGTGATCTCACATGAGATACAAAATGGGCACAATCATATGACAGCAGTGTGGAGCCATTAAAACTGACCCAAATACACTGATTAAACTCTGTAATGCTGACACACTACAGTCACTATTATGTTATTCTGAATAGGACTGAAAAAAAAAACCCCAAACAACAGAATACACTTTTTTTTTTCCTTACCCTTCCAAACACTTAGATCCAGTATCAGAGCTATATTGGAGGAAAGTGTGGACATGACAAAATTAGGAGGTCATCAACACTGGACAGATGGACTGGAAAGCGGGCAGCTTTAGTAGTTTATGGTCTGTTGAAGTGAATCAAGGACAGTCTGTCCAGATTCAACGCGCAATGCAATGAACAGTACTAGATGTAATAGGTTAAATAAACCATCTTGTATGCCTTCTTGCTTCCTTATCTCCCTTACAAATCAAAAGAATTGCTGTCATCCAATCAAGGACCAGGATCTGACTGCAATAACGGTGATCGCTTTCAAATCCACACTATTGTTTGCACTACAGTCCACCCACCACACCACCATTTACAGACCCTGACGTGGAGAGTAGATGTAAATTGAGCAAACTGCTAATGTTTGGCAAGGTGGAAAATCCATTATTGGTTTCTTTTTCTGCTGTGCAGGGCAGTTCTGCTCCATTTTCACTGTTCAATGCAGTGTGACTAAAAATCTGTACCCTGCAGAAAGCTTTCATGCAGTAACTGAGTTTGATGCATTTGTGCTGCTCTGGCAGCAGTGAAGAACAGTGAACAGAAAAAGTGGAAGGGATGGGAGAATTGCTGAGCCACACAGTATACTTTTCCCTCAGCTACTCTCTGTCTGTCACAAAACTGAAGTTTTTGGCCATTCATCGATACCTGAGAGGAGCAACAGTTCTGCTACTGCTCTCTTTAAAAGCAGCGTATTCATAAGTGGGGACAGGCAGCCATTTATGAGGCTTATGCTGCTGCTCCTTTGCTCAGCTAAATAAAATATGGAAACTGCTATGAGCATTTGGAGGACAGGAGGATGGCCCTAGAGGCAGATAAGGACACAACATATTTTTGTCAGATGTCATTCAGGTTTGTTGCACTGTCTCAGAGTTTCTCTCCACTTACAGTTTCAGAGCTGATTTCAGATGTGAAGGTAGGGGAGGATCAATCCAAGCAAAGCCTGAGACTTTGAGGGCAGTATGAGCAGAGAGAAGAGGCCACTTCCTTGCTTGGCTAATGGCACAGGTAGGAAACCCCAATACCATCCTGCCAAGATTCATGAGTGGCATGTTCCCAGCCAGCCAATTGCTTATTGACACCATGAAAACAGGAGATTTTGAAGGGGAATGTGTAAGTACAGATACTCATCAGATGCAGCTAGACTCCTTTCTTCAGTGACTTTATTTTTCACAGACATCTTTTGGTATAGTGAATACTGTCAGAAGCTGGATTGATATTGTTTGAAATATTTAAACTGAGGCTGCTAGGGAAGCCCTTGGTCACTCCCTATGTTTCCTGTATGCTTCCTATCGGTATTCTCTGAAAGAAAGCAAGCAATAGCTCAGTATCAAAGAGCTTGATAAATGGGAAAGAAGCAGGAGAAGGTGCTAGCCAGTAAATACCTGATTAGGTAAAGTTACATAGCCAACCACGTAGAGTTACTCCAGCGGTCGAAGACTGGGAAATAAGTTCCCATCCTCCCAGGACCAGTAAAGTTTTTAGCAGCACCAAGCTAAAACGCAAGTGCCATACTATGCAACCTGACAAGATGATCTCTGCAGGATCTGTAGCAGCAGCATTTGAGTTCAGGCTAGCTCTGTACCTTGTATTGCTTTTCCCACCTGGGGGACCAACCAACCTTCTCTAAACCCAAAATGGTTTTTGAGCCACTGCAACACTACTGTCACCTGAGGAGCATGTCATTGTAGGCACACTAGCTTAGGAGCTTGTTTGTGAAAGGAAAACAATTAATGCTGTGATGTTAATTAACACTACTGAAAAAGAAGTAGGTCTCTTCGCTTCGCAGCAGGACTACATATAAATGAGCACAAGCATAGGCAAGAGGAGAGGATACTATGGTGGATGTGACCCACCCACCTGCCCTTGCTCCTTGCTTTCCCCTTTCCACTGACTGGGAGTTGTGTGTTAAGGCTGCTACGCTGTGAGACAGCCAGATGGAAGAGGTAGGGGAGTACCTTACAGCAAAAGTAATTCACAGCAGCACACCAACTTTTCCTTTTAATTATTTCCAACTATTTTTTTATCTAAAAGGCTGAAATGCATGGGGCGTTGTGTCATGTATCTTGTCTAACCAAAAATAAATTGGAGCTAGATAGCAAATTCGCTTAGGAATACCTTCCATTTGTTCCACTAGGTGTGTCAATGTGTATATGATTTATACTTTACTTCCTAAGCCAAAAACCATGAGTTTTCTCTGAACATCTGGCTGGCATCTGCGAAATCTGCAGTATGCATCATTAATCAGAATATCTTTGTGAGGTTTGGTAATGACAGATAGATAGGGTAACTTCACTATATTAATGTAATGATGCTCACCGGGGTACTGCAAAGCTACAGCTTTCACTGTGCACTTGAAAGAAAATAATTGCTTTAATAACAACCTAGAGTAGAGAGTGGTATTTGTACTTAACAAAATCATCTAATGAACATCTGTCTTCATTGCTACTGGCTTGCTTTGTCCAAAGCACAAAATTTCCTGTCCTAAGCTATTGCTTACTGTTAATGATCTAGTAATTTATATTTATGTAGATTTATGTTACATATACATGCATATATATGTGTGTGTTTATGTATATATGTGTACATATATAGAGACAAAGTCACGTAGGGATATTTGGATATATGGACATATGTATCCATATATTCCTCTCTATATATACAACTTGCTCCTGCTAAGCCTAAGACTCCAGAATAAATTTCTATTATGTCTACATATCTATATATACCTATCATTTTAGCTATAATTTATGTACGATTAATTCTGAGTTCATGTATGTCCATGTGTACACAAACATACAATAACCAAATATTTCCCTCTCTTCCCCCTCCTCCCATGTCTCTGTTAACAAACCAGTTATATGTAATGGATCATTTGACTCCAACAGGATCAGGACAATGAATCTACCATCTAATTTTCCTGATAAATCTGATTTGGTGAATTGAAAGATCCTCTTTTCCAAAATATACATTGTTCAATTTAGTAACCTGTGATCAAATCTAATTTGTATTTAAATTTCCACTGGAAATGATGATGAGCTGAGTGTAGTGCTCCCCTCCTATTAACACCACCTACAGATCCTTATGAGCTTTTTCTGTTACATGATCGTATAAGAAAAGATGACCACTTCTTTACAGATATATAAAATTGCAACAATTTCTAGTTCTACAACAGGTGACCAAATACATCTTGGGTGAAATCAAAGGACATAGCTAGAGGGTTCTGGCAATGTGTTTTACACATGGAACATCAGTTAATTTTCTGCCGTTTAACAGAGCCATGGGAAATGTATTTCAGGCATACTTCAAGTAAGTGACAGTGTAAACTGTGCTTGAAACATAATTAGCAAATTTCCCACTTTTCACATGGCAGAACACCTGGTTTAAATATTTCTTTCTCTTATCCTACCAAGGTTTTAAAAATCAATTTATTCCACAATTAATTTCTCTATTTTAAACATAAAAGCTCTCCTTCTCACATGTGGGCATGCTTATTATCAGTTAAGACTCCGTCCAGAAACACTAAGGAATTAGAGGTAAATTGGTTATGGAGTTGTATTTTGCATTGATTTTGTTGTTGTTTTTTAATGTCAAGAAAAATCGATTGGGTTATAATTGGCTCTAACTGGCATTCACGCAGGATGGTGCTTTCTCTGTTTACCTGAAGCCAAGTAGCTCTCAGACAAAGGTATTTCTTCTCAACATTTGAAAACACCAAGGAAAATCTAATCTACACTATACTTTGCAGTCCTTGATGAGGAAAAAATAGTTGGTGGTTGGAAGATAAATAACAAAGTGACCTCATGTGCTTATCTTTCATCCACAAAATTAGTCCCCATGTTTTACCCAGTTATTTTTTCTAAATAACGGTTTCCTCACAAAGGTTGATTAGTACTCACGCTGATCAGTTCAGGAACCGCAGTGGTAGAGGAGGACACTACACCTTGTCACTCCAAACCTCATAACTTTGTGTTTCCTTTATGTCCACAGGAGTGTCCTATAGCTTCCTTCATAAAACTGCTAGTTTTTCACTACAGGTGAACACAAACATCTCCAGTGCTCTTTAAGAATCTGGTAATGCCATCCCTTCAATGGAGCTGCTGAAGAGACCAAGAAAAACTCCTGATAAGGCCTTTGTATTTCTGGTACTGAAAGCTAGACAGTGACTGTGTGATAATTACACCATTTTAACAGAAATGTCAGAAAGCAATGCTTGGTAGGAGCTATTAAAAGCAGAGAAAAGATGCAACAATGCAATGATGAGTTATTAGCCTGGAGTATCCCATATAACCTATCCTGAGTAAAAAGTTGCTCCAATAAAGAGGTTTTAGTCTGGATGATCTGAAAGAAAAGGAGTTTACTGTTTGCTCTCTCTCTCCTCTCACTATCCTTCAAGCACTAACCTACAAACACTGTGGAAAATATACATACTGATACTGTAAGGATGTCTCATAACCACCTTAAAATAAAGGGAAGTTAATTTCTGTTTCTGGATGTTTGCTTATTTATATTCCAGCATGTAAACAAGCTAATCTGAAGTGCATGGCTAAGCTATTGCTACACGTAAAGCCTCGTGCTGTTGTTTGGCTAAGTGTAAGTAGGCTGACTATCTGTGGTGACGCAGAATCATTTATTAGGAGTTTATAGCTTTCTATGCCTCTATCTCTAGGTGTCAGTTACGTGCCTCAGCTGCCAAATTAATTTCAGATGTTCTTCCGAAGGCTTGCTCCGGTTTCCTAGTGATTTATACTGACAATTGTATTAGAGTATTGGACTTAGAAATGCCTCTTTTCTTGGACAAGGCATCAAGGAGGCAATGGAATGAGGTTAGTGGCTGATTTCAATAAACCAGAGGAGTTTTTTTACATCTCTTTTTTTACAAAGAGATGTATAACTCTATGCCAAGAAATCCTTTCTCAATAAACTAAACATTGGTCCTTACAGGCTTTTATATCCTCACATTAAATTGCTCTTGTTCTGTATTTTCTTTGTGAGCTAGTGGTAAAATACACGTGCTTTCTACTATAAACTATTGTTTTGATAGGTGAATGTTAAAGATATTGCCTTGGCAGTAGTCCTCCCAAAGTTATTATCTGTAAAATTTGAGCATGTAACACAAATAATGGCAAAGCCAGGATCTACTGGCTCTGCAGAATTTTTTACAAAGATGGAAATCTAGTATGGAAAGTTCCTGGTGTACAAGACATGGTTATGTTTGAGAGTGATTTCTGAAATAAACAATCATAATTATTAATCCTAATTGATACTAGCACCTTGGAAGTAGTCCATCCTGAAATCCAAAACCAAATGGGAAGTGCTATAATAAAATAAATAATAGATACTATACTCATACTATAGACAGCCAACAGAAGGTTGTCCTGATTGCCTCAAAAATATGGAGCAATGGAGATAGAGAATTGGTCTGATGTTTTGAACTCATTTCTGTTATTTCCTAATCTCCAGGCTGTCATACACTAAAGCCTTACCTGCCTTAATTAGCTGAATAATTAATTACCTTATATCACCAACAAGAGCAATAAAAAGTATCATTCTAATTTTGGAGAAGACTAATTGGGACAGGACACCAGAGGCTGAGCTCCTGGTCCAGTCAATCACTTCCAATGTTATGTCATGAAGTTATAATGCCAAAATGAACACTGGGCAAAGGTATGCCCATACTTATTTTGCTAATTTTCTAACAGCTACTCTAAATCTGTGGTTAGGAATCGCCAGTCACCAGTACAAAATCAGCTAACCTGATATACTGGTGTCATATTTATTTGACAATTTCCCTGCCTTCTGCTAGAAACCCTTGTAACTTTTGGACATATGCAAGTCAGTTATGGGGTTTCAGGAAATGTTTGGTCCCTGTGGCAATCCAGAGTGTACTGTGGGATCTCTAGAGACTTTCTTTGCCTTTGAAGCACCAACAGACAGCTTCTCCAGCAATTCGCCTGACTGTCTTCTCACAAGATCAAACAGGACTCCTTTTTTAATGTCTTGCAAGCATTCTGAGATGGACACTGCAGAGGTGTGAATCCTTATGCAGTACAATCCAGGTTAACATGGATTTCTCTGTGCAATGCCACAAAACACTTACTAAGTGAAACCACCTACTGCTTCTGCAGTTGCAACCAATTTAATCTGTTTGTATTTTGAAGTGGAAAAATAAAAACAAAGACTGAAATTTGAAAGTTTTAAGTATGTTTAAGTGTTCCTGAGGACTAAGTCTGAGCAGAAGAGAAATAGAAATACTCAGTAATAGAGGAAGTGAAAGGTGAATAGTAAGAATACACAATACAAGAATACACAAAAAGATTTTGGTTTGTGATAATCAATCTATTAGTTAATGTGTCAGATGATAAATACAATGGTGATAATAAATATATCAGCTGTGAGGGGAAGGATGAAGAGTAGAGCTCAAACGAAAGTTTCCCTGAGTGATGAAGATCACAGAATGTGGCAGAGAAGTAACCTCACTGTTTGGGAAAGGGTTAGTGCGTATGCACGTGAATGGCTGCCTAGACCCTACCCTAAGAGTCTCATGGGAAAAAGGCAGCATTCATGGACTATAATACAGTTTAGTAGATTTAGTTGGAAAACTTTCTTTTTTGGACTAAACCCATAATTTATGGTTTAAAATTAAGACTGCCAGGAAATTATCAAAGATCCTGAATCAATTTTTGTGAAGGATCTTATAATGCCCCATTGGGATTCCTCAAGCTAACATTTCTTTTATGAAACTCTTAGCTTACCCCCTTCTGCCTTTGCCCGTTTGTCACTCACGTATTCTAATGAACTGTAGTTAAAGTCTGACATGGTTCAAACCGCTGTTTCTCTTCCCCAAGCAAAGTGCTGGTAGCATGGAAATAAGATTGGACAGTCTGACCTAAGGTTCTTGACATGAAAGAGACAGGATATTGTAAGGGGAATGCTTTAACATTCAGATACCCATTGTGGCAGAGATGGGAAGAGGACAGCTGGGGATGACTTCTTACACCCAAGACCCTACTTTTTCCCCAGCCACCGGTACCTGTCTGGCAGCAGCAGCTGGGGGACAGGCAGTGTCAGCCACTTCCTCATCCAGTATTGCACACAGCTCCAAAAGATCCAGGTTTTCTTGAACGTGCCAGTCTATGTCTCTGAGAGGAGGTTTAGGATTCAACCATGCGCCCTGCACCTTTGCAGTGGAAAGGGCCTGAGATGAACCACTAACCCATGGCTTCATAGCTCTGTTAGTCCTAAAACTCAAATGTATGCTTTTCTTGAAGCAAACACGAAAGTTTGTGATTCAGACTTTGCAGACTGAGCTGAAAAACATGGCCTTTTTGCTAGTTTTGGAAGGTTGTTCTTCCAGCATAATGTTCTTTAATGTATTTTGGCCTGCAACTGAAGTATTTATACTGCATTTTGCACTGCTGTCACTCAAACACTGCTATGAATGCTCAGTCTGTTTGGTTCCAAAACAAAAGTGTTGTATGACCTTGTTAACCTAGTTTCTGCTCAGAATTAATATTAGTGTGATGACTTGAATTAGCTCCCCAGATAATCACAATATGGCATGGAATTTTGAATGTCATGTTTGTTTGACTCATGGGAAACGGAAATAAAAAATTGCCTGGAGCATTATGAATGCAAATACGTTACCTCTTTGGCAGTGGTCACTTTATATTACATTATGACAATGTTATTAAAGGCATATAAAACCTGATTAAACATTTTCACAGAATTCCACATTCTTTGCCAAATTCTGCTATTTAAAATGGGCACTTTACATAGGATTGCTGACAGACCTTTTTCTGGAGTGAGGATAGCAGAGAAAACTAGCTGTATAAACAAACTTCAATCACTCATTAGGCAAGAAAGTAATCATGAAATTAATTACCAAATCACAACTGTGCATATCTTTTTGATTAAAGGCAAATATAATTTCTAATAAGAATTCTGGTGCACCTTGAAACCTCATTCAATTGTGAAACTATATTGATTTAAACAGTTGTAAATATTAAAATCATATATTGAAAACAGGGAGATATAATTTAATAAGTTATACTAAATATGTGAAATTCAGTTGAAAGATTTCATGATAAATTTAAATTATTTAAAAAAGAAAATATTTGTGTGTCATTCTGATAGTTCTGTTAGCTCTTGTTCAAATTTTAGCTCAGCATTTAAGAAATTCAGGTTTGCCATCATATACTTACATGATGCCAAATCAGCATATATTATTTCTCAGCATAGGTGCTAATCTTGCTCTCAAATAATACAAGTGCCTCGGCTTTTATGTAAAATTAAATGATAAACTTTTAATACATTTGAATCATAAAAGTACTATTTGTTTTGTGTTGACCACTGATGTTGCTATGAAATCTTGCCAGCTTTGCTAGAAATATTTTGGTATAGTACTGTTAGTATAAGTCTGCACAGTTGTTAAAGTCTTTGTGAAATTACTAACCCCTGCATTTGTATTTTTAAATTTATCATCAATGTATGTAGTAAGAATAGATACCTGTTGATATACACCTGTTGACTATATGACTATTCTGAGAGTATAGGCAGTTTCCACAAAGCATGTCACAGGCAAGACCATAATCATAAACATGTAGGGGTGGGAGGAATGTGAAAACAATAACCAGACTACCTGGAACATGATCCAATTTTATATGCATAACCCACTGCACAGATTTATCTAACTTGTTCTTAAAATTTTTCAGTTGAAAACATCCACAACTTCCAGGTATCCTGTAACTGTTTCATCTCTTTGAGAGTGGGATATTTGTTGAGACCTAAACTCAGCCTGTTTTGTAAATTAAGCCTGTATCTTCTATCTTTCTCCACAGAAAACAATTGAGCATTTCACCTTTGGGATACTTTTTTCTGTAATGGAATATTATCACAGTACACTGCAACCTGGACTTTTCTGTTAGTTGTTAGTCTAAACAAATGATAAAGAACATCCATCAACCTTTCCCCAAAGGATGTATTTCCTAAACCTCCACCATTCTTGCTTCTCCCATCTGGACTCTCTCCAGCTTGTTTACCTCTTTCATATATCACTGGGCTCCAAACAGAATGAGATCTTAAGCTGAGACCTCAAAGAGTCATGTACAGCAGAGAATTTACTTCTTACATCCTATGTACAAATTGTTAGTGAAGCACAGAAATTTGGTGGGGACAGCAGAGGTATATAAACATCACCTCACCAATGCAATTTTAGTGCTCCCTCAAGATCCTTTTCTGAAGCACTGCTAAATATTCAGCAGCTTCCCCATATGGTTTTCCACTTCCAATTACAGAATTTTATCAGTGGTTTCAGACTCTTTCTGATCTCTACTAACATATGCCTTCAGCTTTATTTCTGAATTGAGGATCATAGAATAATTGAGGTTGGAAGGCAGCTCCAGAGGACATCTACTGTAGTATTCTGCTCAAAGCACATGTGCTTCTGATGTGGGAGCAGGTTTCTTAGCACCGTGAGTGGTCAAAGTCACCAAGGCTTCCACAGCCTCTCTTTGGACAGAGAAGGCTTTTTCTTTTACTCTAGATGTCATTTGCTTTGCTGGTGACTCTTACAGCTTGTTCTTTGGCTGGGCAACCCAGGCAAAACTGTGGCTCCGTTGTCTCCCTAAACCTTGGCCCTCACCCCGACTTCAGTAAAGGAATGGCTGTGATTAGCTCCCTTTTCATATCCTTCTGGGCTAAACCAAGCTCAGTTCGCTCACTCCCAACCGTTAGCATCATCAGGGCCCTCTACTGGACTCCCTCCAGTTTGACAGTCTTTCCCTTGCACTGGAAAGCCCTCGGCTGGAAGCAGCACCCCACACATGGCATTGCTAGCGTTGAATAGAGGAGTGTAACTCCTACTGCAAAGATTGCACCCCTGCCTTCTGGCCACCTCTGCAGGGTGCACTCTGGTGGAGCCCCTCAGGCAGCAGGTGGAGGCGCTGCAGGAGGAAGTTAGCAGGCTACACTGCATTAGGGACAGTGAATAGGAAATAGATTATTATTCAGCACTGCACAGATCTCCACAGGCAAAGAGCTTCAACAGTGAACAGACAGCACCTTGGAGGAGATGGTCACCAGAGATGTAGTCTCTGGTGACCCTTGGGAACAGGATATCACTTCACTCCCCTTCCTCATATATACCAACCAGCAATAGATACGAAGCCTTGGCAGCAGACCAAACCAGTAAGCAGGATTCACAGGGAGAAACCATAACAACAGCACATACTAAAAACTGCAAAAGGAGGTGGTGCTAGTAGTGGATACCTCTGTTGAGAGGCACTGAGACACGCAGCTGTCAGCCTGATATACAGTCAAAGAAGGTTTTCTGCTTGAGAAGGATGTCACAGAGAGACTGTCACAACTGGTTAAAAGCACAGACTACTATCCCTTACTTCTTTTCCATATGGGCAACGATGACATGGTGAAGCAAAACCTAGGCAAGATCAGGCAGAACTTTAGAACGCTGGTGGCCCAAGTGAAAAGGACAGGTGCCCAAGTGATCTTCTCTTTCTTGCCAGTCAGGGATAGGGTTGCAGGCAGAAGTCAATGCATCATGTAGAACAATACCTGGCTTCATGTCTGCTGTCATTGCAGGATGTTTGGTTTCTATGATCATGGGACATTGATTGATGAATAAATCCTCTTGAGGACAAATGAGATCCACTTATATAGAAGAGGAAGGAGAATGTTTGCCGACTTGGTGAATTGTGCTTTAAATTAATGAACTCAGGGGTTTGGGGTCCAAAGCTGTGACACCTGTATATCCATAAGCAACAGGGTACCAGACCAATAAGGAATGCTCCCCAGCCCTTTCCAAAGGCAAAGTCCAGCCACCTCAAGTGTACGTAAACCAACACACGTAGTCTGGACAACAAACAGGAAGAACTGGAGGTTCATGCCCAGTCTGAGAGTTACGATGTGAGAAGAATCACACAAGCTTAGTGGGAAAATTCTCACGACTGGGAGACCACAATGGTTGGTTATAAATACTTTCAGAAAGATAGGAAGGGAAGAAGAGGGTGTGGAATTGCACTTTATGTAAAAGAGAAATTTGAGTTTACAGAAGTGAGCTGTGAAGGCTATAAAAGTTCTATCAAATGCTTTTGGATCAAGATTATTCGAGAACAGTCCCTTGAAAGCACAAGAACAGTCCACCTTTTTCAAAGGGAAAGGAGGAAGGCAGAACAAGAGAACATCCTGGCTTAACAATGAGATTTTGAGTGAAATTAAAAGCAAAAAAGAGACATACTGGCTATGGAAAGGCAGATAAATAGCCATCAAGAATTCCCAGAACCTTGCTAGGGCATGCAGATGCAGTCAGGAAACCTAGAGGTCCGCTAGAACCAAAATTGGCTAATGATGCCAAGAACAAGAGAGTTCTTCAGATAGCTGAGCAGTAAGCAGAAGCACAGGGAAGACACAGGTCCAATACAAAACATGGCAGGGAAAATAGTCACTAACAATGCCGAGAAGGCAGCGGTTCTCAATACCTTTTTTGCCTGTGTCTTTACTGTCATAGCCAGATCCCAGATTGCAGGATTAAGTAGCTACAACTCATGCATTGACCTAGCAGTAGCGGAGCAAGGGCTGGTCTGCAGCCTCTCACAAGTGCTCACTCACCTAAGCCTATGCACCTGGATGGAATCTACCCCAGTGTGTTAACAGAAGATGCTGACTTTGTTACAAAGCCACTGTTTATAGTATTTGAGAAGTCACGGAGATCAGGAGGAGGGCAAATGTCATACTGATCTACAAGAAGGGTTCAAAAGACCCAGGAAACTACAGGCCCATTAGTCTTACTTGAATCCCTAGGAAAGTAATGGAATGAGTCCTCTGAGAAAATATTACTAGCTAAACGGAGCAGGTGATTGGGAAAATCAGCCCAGATTTACCATGCAAATCACATGAGATTAAATTAATCAACTACAACAAAATAACATCTTCTGGCAAGACAGGAAGAGCAGTGGGTGTTGTTTACCGGGACTTCAGCAAAGTGTATGATGCTGTTTCCCTCAGACTTCTGGACAAACTGGCAAGATACAGATCAAATGTGTGGTCTGCAACATGGGGAGGAAATTTACTAACAGGCTGCACTCGAAGGGTCGTGATCAAAGTTTTCACTCAGGCTGGCAGCCTGCAACAAGTGAGGTTCCTCAGGGCTCCATGCTGTTCAATATCTTCATAAATTATCGAATGTTGTGACTGAAAGCTCACTGAGCTTGCTGATGATGCCAAATTAGGTGACAAGGTACACACATCAGAAGGGAGAGACATCTTATGGGGAGATCTGGACAGGCTGGAAAAGTAGGCTAGCAAAAGCAGTATAAGGTTTAGCAAAGACAAGTGCACAGTCCTGCAGCTGGAACAGAATAACCAAAATAGCCCAGAAGAGTCTAGGATCTGTGGGGCTGGGGAGTAGCTTCGCTGAAAGGGATGTGGGGATCTCAGTAGACAAGCTGAATGTTGAGTCAGCAGCACGTTGCAGAAGCAGCAAAGGCAAGCCAGGTCCTGGGGTGTATCTGCAGGGGAATTACTAGCAGAGACAGTCATCATCATCCCACTCTATTCAGCTTTTGTTAGGCCACACCTAGAGTACTGTGTCCAGTTCTGGTCCCCACAGTTCAGGAAGGGCATTGACAGAAAGTGATCAAAAGGCTGGAGAATCAGCTCTATGAGGAAAGACTGAAATGGTTAGCTCTTCTCTCCCTGGAGAGGAGAAGGCTAAGAGAGAACATCATTACATCATTCCAGTAGCTACAAAGAGGACAGAGGATCTCTTTTCAAGAGGAGCTTCATGGAGAAGACAAGGGCCAATGAGTACAAGTTGCTCTGGGAGAGGTTTCATCTTGATATAAGAAAGAAATTTTTTACAGAGAGAACATTCACTGAAACAACCTCCACATGGACATAGTAGAGTCCCTGTTGCTGGAGGTTTCCAAGATGCAATTGGACAGGGGCTACATAATCTCATTTAGGCTCCCTTCCCCAAGAAAATTTGTATTGGATGATCTTTCAAGGTCCCTTCCAACCTGGACTATTCTATGATTCTTTTCACCCAATGATTGCATTCTTACTAATGTATATGGTTGGCCTTTATCTTCTCAAGGATGTCTGATGATTCGTATTCATCTTACTATTTCAAGAGGACCTTTTCTGGAGGCTAGAACACTGTGTTTCTCATCAAAGATAAATATTCTAAAATAAATGTTCTGCAGCTGCTTATCAATAACAGGAATAAAATCAAGAAAATAGAATCAATTAGTTGCATGTCTGTTTGACACAGGTTTCAAGGGTTTAAACAGCAATCGTGGGCAGTGAGAGCTACAGGCACTCTAGTGGTCATAGGTAGGACTTGATCACTCTTTACCAGCAACCTCAAATAGGAAGGTTATTCTAGTTAAACAACAAAGAACAACTACAATCAGTAACTGCAGGATTTTGCTTCCTATCTAATATACAAATACATATAGAACGCAGGTGAAAGTCATTGACTGGTGTAAATTGTCTGTTTTCAATTAAGTGATGGTACTTTATGGTAGCAGTGGAGGCATCACAGGCTTTTCAATACAGTGCGTAAAGCCAGACTTTTGTGTCTTGATACTGAAATATTTGTTTGCAGTTGTTTGCCTGCGGGTAGATCAAGGACTTCAACCGTATTTTAGTGATAGTATTTTTTAGTATAAAGTCATACTTAATGCAGTGAGGAGAAATCTAATAACTGGTGCATAGAGGTTGGATCTGTCTGTCATTTCAGTGCTTAAAGAGAGCTGGACAAAA
>VZSF01002300.1:436927-490058 GCA_013398295.1 Chionis minor
CAAATGTCATACTGATCTACAAGAAGGGTTCAAAAGACCCAGGAAACTACAGGCCCATTAGTCTTACTTGAATCCCTAGGAAAGTAATGGAATGAGTCCTCTGAGAAAATATTACTAGCTAAACGGAGCAGGTGATTGGGAAAATCAGCCCAGATTTACCATGCAAATCACATGAGATTAAATTAATCAACTACAACAAAATAACATCTTCTGGCAAGACAGGAAGAGCAGTGGGTGTTGTTTACCGGGACTTCAGCAAAGTGTATGATGCTGTTTCCCTCAGACTTCTGGACAAACTGGCAAGATACAGATCAAATGTGTGGTCTGCAACATGGGGAGGAAATTTACTAACAGGCTGCACTCGAAGGGTCGTGATCAAAGTTTTCACTCAGGCTGGCAGCCTGCAACAAGTGAGGTTCCTCAGGGCTCCATGCTGTTCAATATCTTCATAAATTATCGAATGTTGTGACTGAAAGCTCACTGAGCTTGCTGATGATGCCAAATTAGGTGACAAGGTACACACATCAGAAGGGAGAGACATCTTATGGGGAGATCTGGACAGGCTGGAAAAGTAGGCTAGCAAAAGCAGTATAAGGTTTAGCAAAGACAAGTGCACAGTCCTGCAGCTGGAACAGAATAACCAAAATAGCCCAGAAGAGTCTAGGATCTGTGGGGCTGGGGAGTAGCTTCGCTGAAAGGGATGTGGGGATCTCAGTAGACAAGCTGAATGTTGAGTCAGCAGCACGTTGCAGAAGCAGCAAAGGCAAGCCAGGTCCTGGGGTGTATCTGCAGGGGAATTACTAGCAGAGACAGTCATCATCATCCCACTCTATTCAGCTTTTGTTAGGCCACACCTAGAGTACTGTGTCCAGTTCTGGTCCCCACAGTTCAGGAAGGGCATTGACAGAAAGTGATCAAAAGGCTGGAGAATCAGCTCTATGAGGAAAGACTGAAATGGTTAGCTCTTCTCTCCCTGGAGAGGAGAAGGCTAAGAGAGAACATCATTACATCATTCCAGTAGCTACAAAGAGGACAGAGGATCTCTTTTCAAGAGGAGCTTCATGGAGAAGACAAGGGCCAATGAGTACAAGTTGCTCTGGGAGAGGTTTCATCTTGATATAAGAAAGAAATTTTTTACAGAGAGAACATTCACTGAAACAACCTCCACATGGACATAGTAGAGTCCCTGTTGCTGGAGGTTTCCAAGATGCAATTGGACAGGGGCTACATAATCTCATTTAGGCTCCCTTCCCCAAGAAAATTTGTATTGGATGATCTTTCAAGGTCCCTTCCAACCTGGACTATTCTATGATTCTTTTCACCCAATGATTGCATTCTTACTAATGTATATGGTTGGCCTTTATCTTCTCAAGGATGTCTGATGATTCGTATTCATCTTACTATTTCAAGAGGACCTTTTCTGGAGGCTAGAACACTGTGTTTCTCATCAAAGATAAATATTCTAAAATAAATGTTCTGCAGCTGCTTATCAATAACAGGAATAAAATCAAGAAAATAGAATCAATTAGTTGCATGTCTGTTTGACACAGGTTTCAAGGGTTTAAACAGCAATCGTGGGCAGTGAGAGCTACAGGCACTCTAGTGGTCATAGGTAGGACTTGATCACTCTTTACCAGCAACCTCAAATAGGAAGGTTATTCTAGTTAAACAACAAAGAACAACTACAATCAGTAACTGCAGGATTTTGCTTCCTATCTAATATACAAATACATATAGAACGCAGGTGAAAGTCATTGACTGGTGTAAATTGTCTGTTTTCAATTAAGTGATGGTACTTTATGGTAGCAGTGGAGGCATCACAGGCTTTTCAATACAGTGCGTAAAGCCAGACTTTTGTGTCTTGATACTGAAATATTTGTTTGCAGTTGTTTGCCTGCGGGTAGATCAAGGACTTCAACCGTATTTTAGTGATAGTATTTTTTAGTATAAAGTCATACTTAATGCAGTGAGGAGAAATCTAATAACTGGTGCATAGAGGTTGGATCTGTCTGTCATTTCAGTGCTTAAAGAGAGCTGGACAAAAAAAAAAAGTACTGAAGAAAGAAATAATGCTGACCTCTGTGAAATCACGCTGATTGACAGCACAGGAACACAGATCCATCTGGCAACTTGAAGCAATGCATCTGGGAACTTAAGGCCTGTAACTTTGCCACTCTTGACAAAACACAGTAATATTCCTTACTACTTCTGAACAAGACAGCTACAAACCCACAGTCAGGCCTTATAAATCAAGCTGCAAAATCAACTGTCAATCTGAGGTCAGCAGAAAGAGCTTTCTGACCACTGAGGAACTGGAAAATGTTATTGATAAACCAAAAAGACAGCGGAATCTTAATTTTAATGAAGAGTTCCTTATTCAACCTTTTTTGAGTTAAAATTTCTTACTGACTTTTAGTTCAATGTCTGTCTTTCTTCAAGTGTTTCATAATTATATAAAAATAAATATACTTAAAAGGGATTTGCAAGGAAATCCAGCTTCAGCACTAGTACTACACAGTAGTTGAATTAACTAACAATGGAAAATGGAGCCACCATCCTAAGCCTTTTTCTCCTGCTTTACCATAAATAATCTTAGCAAGACCTTTCTTCCTCAAACACGATGTAAGCTCAACGCTGACCAACAGTACTTCCATTAATGCAGTTTTTTCCAGCAATGCAATTCTAAAAGAAATATTCACTCAGAAAATACAGTATGTCTAGCCTTTCATTGTACATTTTGAGTTACTTAAACACTTTGCTTGCTATAAGAAAGAGCAGTAGAAAATATTTGTAATTGTGACACTCTCTCAAATCTGTATCACATCTTCAAAAACTGTAGTTTTATGTTTCCTTTATTATAAGAGGAATTTACAGTAATTGTAATTCACTTGTTAAAATAAGAGAAAATTAAACAGCAAAAATAATATTAAGATCCTAAAATGATTTTGTAAATTATTAATTATGCATCACTTTGCCACTGTCTAGGAGCTGATAGTTTCCAGAATGATTGCTCATAATTTTTAAATAACAAAATGCATTTGTCTTCTAAAGTTTGAACAATTTCATTCATTATTCCTTCTGAACTTGAACAAGTGCCAGAGATGTAACACTATATCTGAAATGTTATGTAAGACAGTTCTTATTATTTTGCCTTTTTTCTTGAATTCACATGGCTTAATGCTTATTCAGACAGTTAAGTCTTAGCAAATCTTACCATTATTAAAAAAGGGTAAAAAACAGATTTTTTGAAAAAAAGAGACATTTACTATAGGCCTAAGGCATATTAGTCAAAGTACAACCAGTATAACCCAAGAATGAGAATATTTAATATATTTTTAAAGGAGTGGAGTTTTTCCTTTTATAACTATTCCTTTTTAGTTGTTGTATAAGAGAATTAGGAAGCAAAATGTCATCAACAGCAAAAAAAAAGACAGTCATACCCCAAAAAGCACAAATAAATACAGTTTTATTGTTGCATAATGTAGTGAATTAAGACCAAATGTAATCTCAGGCCAACAAATGTTCACTTTTCATTTATACATAAGTCCATCTAAGACACAGTCTGAATCTTCAAGAAAAAAATTACAAAAGAATATTTCTTTACTTGAATTGTTACATGCATATACTCATCCTATTAGTAGCTTTAGAGAACTACATACAATGAAGTGGTCAGTACTCCTTCAAGGGAAGCACAACAGAAATGACTCTATCCAATCTACCACGTCTAGTAAGTAGTGGTTAAAACAGCACTCCAGCTAAAAAGATAAAAGTCTCCTTATTCATTTATTGAATACAAGCTTGCTGCCTAGTCTTAGGTGAGGACCTCATTTTATCAATTAAAGGAAGCTTGGTAGAGGGACAAGAGTCCACCCACCTTCAGTCTGGGAAATGCACTGTCTAACATACTTTATCAAAAGCCTCATAGCAATGTGCAAAGGATTACCACTGGTGACTAAGCAGTGGGAAAAGAGGAAACTTAATATCTAATAAGAAAACACTTGATTCTGAATGGCTACTTTTCCTCTTAGAAGTCTCATTTTAGGCTGGAAATAAACCAATTCTCCTCTCCAGCTGCTGTTTTTAGAGCACACTCCTCTGCCAAGCTGGGACAGAACCCTACAACTTTCTTCAGTGTGTCTTATGTGCCATAATGCTACCAAACAGTTGCGGTTTTTTTAAAATTTCATTCAAATTTTGGACCACTTTAATTGGCATTCCACCTTGAAGCAACTTAAATGACAATAACAACTAGGAAAAAGAAGATGGATGCTTCTGTATAGGGTGAGCCACAGACATACTCTTTCTGTCTTCAAAAACAAGAGAAAAAGCTGCCCTTAGATCTTTCCTAATATATGCACTAATGTGTTGGTTGAGTCCTGTGCTACTATTGCCCTCTAACACACATCATTTCCTCCCATTGTCCACCTGAATAACCACAGCTATATCCAGAGAGACTGCTAGTCTGATGCTTCTTTTCAAGCCTGCCCCTCTCTGCCCTAAGGTTATGGTTTTCCCAGCCCCATCCCCTGGTCTAATAAAAGATGCAACCTTGGCTGCAGTCCTTGCCCTTCTTGTAAGTTATCACTTCATCCTGACTACAGCCCTTAAGTTGCAATCTTCTTGTGAAATCACACCTGTGAGTACTGCAAAATGATGTACAGAAGTGTCTTTTTTTTAAAGAAAAGTACGTTCTTATAACCTGTGTCTGCATAGAACAGTCTGTAGGATTTTCCCTCCAAAATATTCTTTTGATCCTGATCTACTCTGTCATTGGTGGCAGAACCTTACACAAGCATGGCATAATTCCATATATGAATCCCTCTGGCACTGCATAGGCTGTAACCCAAGTGTCAGCAGAGACAAAAGCTGATGCAAATTTTTAGTCAGAAAATCTGGAAAGTTTGCACTGGCACAAGTGATCCTAACTGCTAGCTTACCCCTCTGGGTATCCATTTTCCTGTCACACCTGAAAAATAAATGGCAAGCACCTCCAAGATCCTTCTTTCTAATTAATTTAGGGCACCGTGTGAGTTTATTTTCAGATATTCCACTTCAAGGTGAGATTCAGAACCAGAAACCACGATACCCATTCATGTAAAGTGACAAAAATGAGACAGGGTATATGGCAGTAATGAGAGGACTAAAATGTACGTGTTCAAGCACAAGCCTGGAAAACAGAAGGGAGAAGACGTAATCTAGAAGGAAGTAGTTTAAACACCATCACAGAATTGCAGAATCGTAGAATCGCAGAATAGTAGGGGTTGGAAGTGGCCTCTGGAAATCATCTCGTCCAACCCCCCCACATAAAATAGGTTCATGTACAACAGGCTGCAAAGGGTTGTATCCAGGTGGATTTTGAATATCTCCAGATAAGAAGACTCTGCAACCTTTCTGGGCAGCCTGTTCCAGTGTTCTGTCACCCCCAAATAAAGAAGTTTTTCCTTATGTTCAGATGAATTTTCCTGTGTTCTAGCTTGTGCCCATTGCCCCTTGTTGTTGCTGGGCACCACTGAAAAGTCTGGCCTCATCCTCTTAATCTTAGCTTCCTCTGAATATAAATCTTAACATTCTCTTAACTTAAATACCTCTATGCAAATGTACATAGCATGGGGAAAAACAAGAGGAGTTAGAAATATGCACATGCCTGCAGGGCTATGGATGTCATTGGCATCACAGAGAAGTGGTGTGGCGGCTCCTGTGACTGGAGCATTGCAATGGAAGGATACAGGTTCCCAGGAAGAACAGGCAGGGGAAATGAGGAGGGGGTGTCGCTCTCTATGTCAAGGACCATCTGGAGTGCATGGAGCTCCACCTGGGGATGGATGAAGAGCCAACCGAGAGCCTATGGGTCAGGATTAAGGGGAACACAAGGACAAGTAACATTACAGTGGGGGTCTCCTACAGGCTACCTGACGAGGATGATGCAGCTGATGAGGCCTTATATAGACAGATAGGAGCAGCCTCACATTCACAAAACCTGGTCGTTATGGGGGATTTCGATCACTGAATGATTTGCAATCAATGCATGTGGTAGTTCCTACATAGGTGCAGGACCTTACACTTGCCTCTGTTGAACTTCATTACGTTCCTCTCTGCCCAACTCTCCAGCCTGTCCAGGTCGTGCTGAATGGCAGCACAGCTTTCTGGTGTGTCAGCCACCCCTCCCAGTTTTGTGTCATCGGCAAAGTTGGTGAGGGTACACTCTGTCCCCTCATCCAGATCATTGATTAATATGTTGAATGAGACTGGACCCAGTACTGACCCCTGGGGAACACTGCTAGTCACAGGCCTCCAACTGGACTATGCGCTGCTGATCACAACACTCTGAGCTCTGCCATTCAGCCAGTTCTCAGTCCACCTCGCTGTCCATTCCTCTAACTCATACTTTCTAAGCTTACCTATGAGGATGTTACAGGACATAGTGTCAAAAGCCTTGTTGAAGTCAAGGTAGACAATAGTCACTGCTCTCCCTCATTTACCCAACCAGTCATGCCATGATAGAAGGCTATCAGATTGGTCTAGCATAGGTCAAACCCATGTTTCTGTTTTTCAGAATTAATTATTGAATAAAAAGCAGTTTGGGCCTATGATAAATTTTAGTGATTTATCACTACTCAGATTGCAAACTTCTCCAAGGCAGAAGCATAACTGTTAAGTACAATAAGGATCAATATTATCAATCCCTTTACAATTTCAAAAGCTTGAAATTAAGACCCCATAAAATCTTATTCTTTTTCCCCAGCAAGAATAAATTCTACTTTCTTAATCTTTTGTTATAACATGAAGAGTCACCATATCATCATGTCAAAGGAGACATGATGATATGACAGATAACTCATTCTTGGTGATAAGTACTGTGTACATCTCTTTGTAACATTTATTTTATGTTAGACCTTTTCTTTTGAATATTCTCCAATAAATATTCCTGACTGTTTTCTTTATTGTAGCTGACAGTCTGATATTTTTTAGTACAGTGTTTTCCTACTCTGTCCTTGAAAACTATTTCCTTGTTGGTTTATTGCCATGTGTTACTATTTATTTCATATTTTGTGGTCTTTTACACTAGAATTTACTAATGTATTTGAGTCTGCAGTGAACTCCATTTGCACTCTATTAGGCATGTACCTAAATGACTCCAGTCATTCTGAATCTGATTACATTTTACATTGTCCTTTATTATTTAATGAGACTTCCAGTTCACTATCATCAAAAACCTTGCCTGTGACATTAGCTGCTGGAGCTTTGCTCTGTTCTGCCTTTTCTGATCAAATTGCTCAGACTAAACGTCTTGTCAGGTTCAAGAGACTCCTGTCTTCCTAGAAACATTCTCCAGGAAAACAAAGAAACAAAAAGCAAGTAGAATCCAACCCTAAACAAATGGAAACTGAGAGGAGAAAAGTTTGCCTGATCCATGTTTTGATTGTCAGAAATGTCATACATTGCAAAATTTCTCAGAGCGTTACGAAGGGTAATGTAACCTGGAAATGAGCAAACTGAACTCTGATAAAATGGAACCAGGTCCGGTATTTCTAAAAAACACTGTAGGTATACTCTGCTTTGTGCAGACATGGTAGAAAACCTAAGATTAAGCAGCAAAGGACTCTTCACTGTTACGGAGATCTGATGCCACTTTCTCATTCCTCTGGTGGCACTTACTGTTCTTATCCTCAGAGTTACAGTCTTCAGCTAAAATTTTAAGTGGGAATGGTTAGGGAGGAGAGAAAGAGACACACAGAGAGAGGAGAAGATGTGTAGAACTAGGTGCTTTAATCCTGAGATAACAAATGAGTTTATGTGCAATTCAAATTCTAGCTAACTATCAAACGTTTATGCAAATTAAAACATTTCAAGGTAAAACTGTTCTTATGTTACTCAGATATTTCACGGTTTTGCAGTTCCCCCTTATCATGGCTGCAAACAAACCTTGTCTTAACAAGATTTGGCTAGCTGGTAGGGTGGAATTGCAAAACTAACAACAACAGCAAAACTGAAGTTGAGAGACATGCGTTATCATGTTATTGTCCATCAGCCCTGCAGACCAGCATTACAATGCTACACATTAGCAAATATGATCGGGGAACTCAATGCATGTAGAATGAATGACCAATTTACTAAATACCTAAATTGCTGAGACATTGTCTATTTTATTTCACTCACAATGATTGACAAACAAAACTTTCCTGACCCCATCCTCAAGCTTCCTCCCCCGGTAAACCTGAGCTACTGAAAAGAACCAGAAGTCATCAGAATTGGTGTGAGGGAATCATTCCTCTTTCTGCCAAAGGCAGCAGGAGCCCACCTGTGTAAACAGTGGGTGTATTCATTGGATAGCAGCACTTTTTCTGAGAAAGTTTGTTCTCCTGAAATTCCAGAGATAAATACAGTTTTTGACTTTTTGGTGAGATTTCAGTAGAGTTACTGTGGGTTTTTTTCTGTAATATTTCCTGACTAGAAAATGAGAAATCCTGGAGGCGAGAGTATTTGCACCTTTATGAAGAGAGTTTGGGGGAAAGAAGTTATGTTGGCTTCATGCCCTCGTGGCCTTGAATTTTTCTGGGAACTAGAATTGCCTTAGCTGTACGAGCCAACCCAAAATATAGCAATCTCCCTCGTATTTCTTCAGTACTTCTTTAGTTGGTGCATTCATATGTGTGTGAATTGCAATAATTTTTGGATATTTTCTGCTTTGATCACGAATGTACTCATGTATTGAAAACTTGCTGCTAGTGCAGACATAATGAAAATAGATCACTTTAAGTATAACTTAATCAAGTACAAAATAACATTTCCTATCAACCTGAAGAAGGAACATACATGAGAATACCAATGCTTTCTTAGAAATTGTTCAATTTTTGTAGGCAATCTGGGTTTAAGCTTCTGGCTTCAAGACATTTAAGCCAGGTGAACTGAAACTACTAAAAAGTTGCTGGTTTGGGGAACTTTTTTGGAACTAGCTTTTCTTTTTCTTTCTCTCACTCATAAATGGTCAGATGGCTAAGTGTCAGATGACTTAAGTGAGGAATATTAATTAAGAAAACTAAACACCTGCTCACATCCTACGGGCCCTAGTGGAATTTAGTACCATGATTTAAGTATACTTTTTTTTTCATAAATATGCATGAAATTAAAGATATTATCATTATTATTCACACTTCTAAAAGAAGACTATATATGGCTCAAGGTAAAAAGATCATGGTTTTTAACCTCTTCTAACACTACTAACACTGATTCATTATGGTGACTACAGAAGCTCCCAGCCCCTTTTAAGGGTGAAGAAATGGGGCTGACTTGTTGAAGTCTAGGCACAGTTGTTATTACTTTTCTTGTATTTCCTTAACTGTGTTGTATAATTGCATGCATAATTATGCTGCATATTTTCAAGTTGAAGATGTTCCTAATACATTGTTGACTTAATCCACTTAAACTCTAAGAAAAATAAAATTGCATAGGTTACATTTAATAATGTATCTTTCAAAAAAGTATAATACAGGTAATGAATTATTGGTTATGTAACTTAACACAGAAACTGTAATATGATGTTTGAAAATGAATTTTTACTACTTCAGAAAGCTTAAACAACACCATTTTCTAAACTCGTATCAAAAGTGCACAACACACCATAGCCTATGAGTCTAAGTCTACAATGGAGCGCTTGCTTCCTTTCATTCTCTTCTAGTAAGTGGCAGCATTTAGCCAATAGAAATATCTCTGCCTGTATCATCTTATCAGGCCAAAAAAATATAATCGTGTCCTATTCACACCTCCTTGTCTGTTCTGGTGTCAATACGACCTGTGGGGAAAAGACACCCAGATATGCGCAAACCCATCTCTTATTTAACCTACCTGTTACTTGATGGGTAACATCCCTCTCTCTGTTATGTAATATGTAAAGTAATTTTTATATCTATACAGATTATATTTATCCATGAAATTTCAGGGTTTGATTTTGTAGTTTGGAAGTAATTTGCATTCATCTTACCTAGAACAGATCACGGAGTTGAAAGACTACTTTCAAAACATCTTGAAAATGCCAAAGACATTTTCAGGCTTCATAAACAAGGAATGCTTATGGTTTCTGCTGACAAACAAAGGGAATTAGAAAACAAAGATTTTTCATTTGCTCTTTTTTCCTTTGCATGGGGGGAACTAAACACAAATGCAGAAACTATCTGAAAAAGAGAAGCTGTAAAAAAATACTGAAGAATTTAAAATCTAAGCAGTTGATAACAATATGACTCAAAAAAGACTCACACAAATCTGAGACTGCTGGTGGTGGTAGTTCTTTGGACAAAATTGCTGACAATTTCTGTGAATTTTTCTGGGTTCATTTTTAAGCCTTTGATCTTACTCAGTTGTGTTTGGAAGGAGCCTCAGACACCCAGCTCTCAGCCAGCTCCCGAGCAAAAGACATTGTGATACAGAGGAAATGAAAGCAGGTATCAGAGGCTGCCTCACCCCCATCTTGGAGGAATTCTGCACATTTCAACTATGACAGCAGAAGCCAATGTCACCAGCCAAACAGACCAGCACACGTGCATTGCCTGGGCTTGCCCAGGAACCTGGATGTTGCCAGTGGGGCAGCTCCGTGGTCTCCTTTCCTCTGGTGAACACCTGGCACATGGTAGAGGAGAGCGGGTTCCCTTGGGTGTCCCCGGGCCCAGAGACATGCCAAAGGGGTTGTCCAGCTGTAGGGTGTTTAGGAGGCTGCCCCTCCTGCTGCACTGCTGGCAGCTGACCTGGAGCCTCGGGGCTCAGCAAAGGGGTATGCGATCCCACATGATGAAAAGGGCTTTGAACCCATACTTTTCTCAGCTGCAGAGTATGTATTGGGTAACTGAGGAAGGTAGTAGAGTCACGCACTTACAATTCAGACTTCCCAGTACTTAGAAAATGGCAGCAATATTCCTTTGCATCATTGCTTCATTCTGATTTTTCCTCTTGTTGAAAGGAGACCCACACCAGGCACAGTGACCACAATAAAGTGGAACAGGATAAATCTCACGTGTCAAACACACAGTTGAGCCACGTGGTCAGTCATGTACCTTTTTGCTGTTTCACTTTTTCTAAACATTCACTCTGAGAAAAACCACAGCACTCCATTTTTTTCAGGGAGAAGGTTCAGAGCCTTGGAACAGGCACAGTGAATTTCATGCAAACTATCCCTTAGTTTTTTGCAGCAAGTAGCTGCAAAACCATGACAACAGCCCCTGTGACAAGCACAGGGAGAGATAGGAACCTTGGGATTCCTCTAGGGGCCTATTTTGCTTATGCGCACTAGAAAATTCCACATACTGCCCATATATATGACTTCAAAGTAGTTTCAAAACTTTGGCCTTAATTTATGCTATTAAAACCTGCATGGAGCTTTTCAAGTTATTTAGAAATAGGTACAGTTTCTCCTTGTGGGAAAGTAAATTAGGTTATAAAATCCAGGGGTCTAAGTTTAGTGTTATTTAAAATAAGATCTAAGCTGTCGTCCGTGCCCGTCTGCCCCCTTCCACCCTCCCCCCCCACCCAAAAAAAAAAAAAAAAAGGAATGGCTAAATGGCTAAAAAGCAATTTCATAAAATCTCCTGACATCTGCCTTCTGGTGAAGAGGATCATCCTGAAAAAATCAACAGCACTTTCAAGTATCCAGGTGAGTACTGGTGCTGAACAGTATCATGAATTATGATATTGCCTATGACATACCTTGATGGTCAACCTGTCATTTTAATTTCAATTTCATTTCATTTTACCAACATGCTTAGGTGACTTTAGCAGGCCTTTTTTTCTTTTTTCCCGTTGTAATTATGGCTGCTTAGAAAAAGTGAATGCCAATATCCCATTCCAGTAGGCACTTAGAGACCTTAGCATTTATATAGACTTGTCCTCCCAGAAAATGGATCAGCTCTTACTGGTGCATTTGGCCATCTGTTAGGTATTTTAACTGTTTTATTTAGGAGGAATAGACAAAGTCATTGTCAATGACTCAGCTTATTTCATAGAGATGATCCCACAGGACATACAGAACACTGCCTTCTCTTGGTACCGTGCTTTCATATTTTGTCAGCTTTTATCTTCGATAGTTCTGCAATGTCTTAAGGAGATCCATACTGTAAAGGGAATTTGGGCTTTGATTTCATTAGTATCCTGAAGTCACCCACTATCATTATAGCCTTATAGTTAAATCAATTGCATTAGATCATAGCTCAAATAACTGCCAGTGGACTGAGGCTTAAATCAGATAATGCTGCAGCATTCATCAATGTTATTTGTTCAAGGGAAAATCTTCTACAAGAACAGCTGAACTTTTTTCACATTTGAGGGTTGGGTTATTTGTTTGGGTTTTGTTGTTTGTGGTGTTTTGGTTGGTTTGTTTGGGTTTTTTTCCAGTGAGGGTGTGAACTTCTCTATAGCAAATTAAAGCATAAGATTGCTATGCAGTCTGTGTTACCTGTTTTTCATGCACCCTTTTGAAATACTGAATGGATTCTCACTTCTCCCCCCGCCCCGTCTCTTGACTTTTGATTAAAGCATATGTCAGTCATTTGTAGCACAGTTTAACAATGGAGGAATCTTACAAAAACCTCAACCACTTTTGAGTGGTCTAGCTGTATTTCTTGGTCAAAGTGGTTTGCCATATGCACGTGGTAAAAAGAACATGCACGTTCTTCCCATGTGCAGCCCCTCTTATTTGTGCGCTGGAGCTCACACACAAAGAATGTACCACGCTCTGTGTCATGGGCCTGAGACCGTGGGAATTATTAAGCTGATGTTGACTCTTCATCCCTCCAGATCCACCCCCACCCCCTTTTTTTTTAATGTTGTATGCTGTGGGCCATCAGAGATGCTTGGCTAGTGTTCAGAAGCTGCACCTTTACTGTGAGAGCTGAAAGCCAGTAACAGATAGGGACTATTAAACACAGTCTCAGAGAGCTCATCCTGCAGAACATGACTGGATGTGAGACTGCCATAGCTGTACATCTTGTCCCACTTAATTTGTAATCACAGAAGTAAGAAATTGCTTCTCATTAAAATTTTAAGGGAAACAATAAAATCGCATAAAGAAAAACCCCCACATACATAACGAAATCTAACTGCTGGAGTTGAGTAACACAGCATAGAAGTCAACTCTTTCTTTACCTTTAGACATAGTCTGTTTCACACAGTGTACTAAGATAGGCTTGTAATACATTTATAAATCTGCTTTTACCTGTTTTGAAGTTTATGAAAATAGTGTTGCTAATCTGTAACTGTCCAACAACACAGCACTTTTTCAGAATGTTTTCTCAAATCCCACTACACCCTACATGTTTCTCCTGAAGAAAAAAAATAACAATGGAACATTAACTTCTCCCTTGCAAAAAGGAATGTAGGTGAATTGACGCACTTTCCAGTCTACTGAAGCTGTGGCATTCTTCTTACTGTAGGCAAGTGAAACTAAGGAACTGTCCTATGTATTATTTTCCTTTCAAAGGTGCCCCAAACTTATTCCTTGAAATAATAGTGGTATATTTCTAGCCAAAATTTTTCCATAATAGAAACCATAAAAAGGAGTTCATAAAAAGGAACAAATATTTCTTTCCAGAAATGGAAAAATATGATGTCAATGTGGCCCAAGAGTAGCATAAATTTATGTTTCAATTTTGACTCAAAAGTAAGAACCAGTTGTTTCCTGTTGTATTGCTAATTAGATATTAAAAAGTACTACCTGAGATTTTGAAACTGAAATTTCGTATCTAAAACTTTGTGTATATTTGTTTGTGGGGGAGAGAGTTTTTTAATGTTAAAATCAGCTGTGGATCATGAATCTAAAGATAACTAGGAGCCAATATATACTGGTTTTTTAGTGCAGTAACAAAAGATCAAATGAGAAAAAGTTATGGAAGAAAATAATAAAGGAAGAATGTTGAGAATCTTAAGAATGCTACTGGTTTTTTTGGTTTAATAAAGCTTATAGTTCAAATGTTCAAATGCAAAGAAGCAGCTCCTTTCATATACTTTTACTTTGTCTCAGTACAGAGATCTACAAGAAGGTAGGGGACAATTATGGTGTGCATACAGACTAATTGAAGAATAATGTTTTCTTGCTGGAAATACCTTTCCATTTTATCAATCTATTTTTTCTTTTTTAGGTTATGCAAAAAGGAGTTGTTCTTGTGTTTATGGTCGTCTTAGTGATTAATAGCCCTGTCCCAGTGGTCATTTAAGCACTTTAGTTAGCAGCAATGGCACATATCCAGATTTAGGAATTTAATTTATCTGCATGAACAAGGTTTATATCAATTCTCCAAAAACGTTTCCACTCTCTTCGAAATAAGATGGTGGGAAGAGAGAAGAAACATCTGCTACATTTAAAAACAGCTTATGGGCTATGCCATCAATGAAGCCAGCCCCGCAGTTAATCAGCTCTGCCCTCACCAACAGATGTCACTGCAAGCAAAAGGAATTAATTTGTGAGGTTGTTGGGCTCAAGGAGTGACAAAACTCTCTGAAATCCAAACGTGAAAGACTCTCTCTTTCAGAGCATATGTTCATGTCTCAGTTCTCTGTCACAAGCTGAGAATTAGCAGCAGGCAGATTGGTAAAAATAACAAAAAAGAAAGAAAAAAAAAAAAGAAAGACTTGTTCAAACTTAAAGCCATGTGAAACAACTGAAACACATCAAAGCAAAACACAGTACTCTGCTTTTAATTTTATGAATGATTTAACTGAGAAAACAAAATCTGTTCATTCATTGTGTGTATTTCCCTAAGGCACATTCAGGAAAGTAGACATTCCAAGTCACCTGATTATGTGGGTAAAGATGGGAGAAGGAAAGTGTTTGTGTAGTAGTTACTAAGCAGTTCTATAATTTTTTCTGATTACAAATACACATATGCCAGGACATGCAAAAACAGCACTAAAAATATTAAAACTGCAAAGAAAAGATGTTAAAAGTTAAACACACTCACAGTTAAGATTATTCACATGCAATCTTCATTTCCCATTTTTGTATGCATTCTCTGGTATAACCTTTAATTGCACAATTGTATGCCTGTTTTGTGCTTCTAAAGGGAGCCTTAGATTACAAAGAAATACAAATTAGGGGAAAAAAAAGAATTCTGTCCTGAAGAAAAATTTTGACTCCTTTGTCAGCAGACTGAAATCCTTTAGATCAGATGCAAATCACAACCCTCTCCTATTTGTACTAGCATCACTCCTGGCAGCAAGTGCAATCCAGATCCCAGGAGGCCTGATACACATTTTACATACCTACTTGAGAGCAGAACAGGAATAAAGAAATCCATGGATTTTGGGACATTACCCAAAGCTTTGAGGGTAGAAAGAAACATTTTGTCATAGCAAAAATTCTGCCCTCGCTCCTCACAGCTGGTTACCCTGATGCTGCCCTTGTTTTCCTGAAACGCCTCCTCCCAGGTCTCCTGTTTCTCCCTCAGTCTCCTTTCATGCTGTTCCCAGTTGCTGGGCTTGCTTTCTCTGTCTGCTCCGATTTGTGGTTTCCCACTTTGTTTTCCCACTTGTTAGGAAGGAGGACTGTGAAGATTTTTTTTTTTTTTTTTTCCTTCTCACAATTAATCTGTCTTGGCTGCCAGTTGGAAGAATTGCAAGGTTGTCTTGCTAAACCCTCAGCGCCCTAATCCAGCAGAGCTTTGCTACAGCAGGCAAATTTAGCTGCCAACCGCTAACAAACCTCTGCTAAGCACTTGCAATTTGAGGTTTGCTACTTGCAAAGTCTTGAAACTCAGCTGACATTTAGCTTGCAGTTTTGTTTTTTTTTTCCCCCCCAAGAGAAAACCAGCTACAAAATGTCAGTCTTTGCTTGAAAACATGGGAACGCTGCATATTTTTCATGAAAGCAACGTAGTAATTAAGGTCCACAGGCAAAATATTTTTTTGTCTTTCTCATCCGATCTGAAATTTCTCTTGTTGATGGTGCAATTTTTCAGAAGAGGGAGATACTCATTATGGAATACCTTGGTCCACGTTTAGCAAAAATACGGTGTTATATGGCATACAAAAAATCTCACTGCACATACTAAATGAAATATGTCTGAAAGGTCATTTTTAAAATTAGGAACCAAACTGTGACTACTTAGTGAACAGCTGGCTTTCAAAAACCAAAAATCTGCATTACTTCCTACTGACTTGGTGAGACTTTTCAAAATTCTTTATACTTCTGAAAATATAATCACGACCCGTAAATCATTAAACCTATGTTTAACTCAGATAGGACCCTTTTGGTTTAATGGGACTACACACAGAATAGTGTGTGAAGTCCTGTGTCAGGTCTAGAGACCATTTATTCACAAACTTGATCCATCCACATCAAACCCTCACATATGTGTCTTTTCATGCACACTTTCTGCTTTATTGGGGTTATGCTAAAAGATCATTTTCTTACAAAACAGCTGCTTTGTATCTTGTGATATGACAAACTAATTCAATGGGAGGGGGAAATCTCAGTTTCTTAGCCCTACATATTTCCCAGACTGGAAGTCTGTAAGCTTTAACAGGAAGCTGGATGATTATTTGCTTCTTTGATTTTTTTATTTCTTTACTTCTCTTTTCTTTTTCACTCTTCCCCATTGCATTTTTCCTCCCAGCTGACAGCTAAAAGCACGTCTGAAACAAGGCAGTGCTTAGCCTCTGCTTTCTCCTTTCTGGTTTGCTTTTGTCATCTAAGTTACGGGGAAGAATTTGTCAAGATTTCAGCTAGCCCTCAGAAATATGTACAGTCATGGTTACCTTGTAGCAAGCCATTATTTCCTCATATCAGAAAACATAAAGTGGTAGTTCAGTAAAATAAAACCATCTTGTTATTGTAACCAACATGAAGAAATAATTTAAACAAAGGTCTGTAGCCTTTTTCAAAGAATGGGAGTTTCTGTCTTACGAAGAAAGGTCTCTCCTCCCTCATGTACCATGTGAGGAAATGCAACAGAAGTAGTAGATTGAAATCAGCAATACAAACAAGCTTGCAGTTTTCCTAGAATTCAAAGGAAATGATCATACATCAAAGATTCCAGCCACTTTGAAAGATCCATAAAAATATATAAGCAATCAGCCACCAGCAGAGCTGTAGTCAAATATCTTTGTTCTCCCTCGGAGGTGGGGAAATGCTGCTTTTGTTTCAACATATTTGCTTTCCATCTAACATGGGAAATCTGGCTGAACTCCACAGAGGCCAACATTTTCAAAGGTTCAGGGGCTGACAGCAGTTTGGGTGGCTAAACATCTTTTGCCTTTAGTTTCTGTTGGACTGGATTTTTGCCCCCCTGTGCTGAGCATATTTTCAGTGTGCCACATTAATGGTGGAAACTCCCTTCCATCACTTAATGAGAGTTCAGGCTTTCCAGAATGAAAAATGCCTTCCTACCTTTCTTCAGATCCTGTGCAGGTGCAAGCAAGGGAGGAAGCATATTGCCCGAACTCAGAGTTAAACCTCAGTGCATTGAAAAAGACACTACACACTGTGGGGAATATTTAGACCCTATTTACAAGTAGGTTGGATATAACTGCTGTTACTCAGGATATGAAGTAGTATCAGTAAAGCCAATGCAAATGAATTAACAGACAGAGTGAATATGAAGAGATAAAAGATACATTCCATATCCTACATTATTACTGAAGCTCTGATACTCCAAACTTTTACCACAACCGTCATTTCAAGCAATCCCTCTGAAGTCAGATAGGACAGATCATTAAAGTTACAGCCTGGAAAGTCTGGGAGCTAACCAAGAAAACTGGTGTTCATTTTAATTTCTCACATTTAACAGCAGTCAGTTTTTGTCTCATCTGCAGCACATGTTAGCCAAGCACTTGTTGGCTTTGAATGCTGCTTTAGGTACTATTACTACATTATCAGATTGTACGTGTTATTTGCTGCATATTTGGGGTACGTTAGATATGTGCTGCATGCCAATTTTGAAAATAATCTGAACTGGCTACAAGGGTCAGTTATTTCTTACCAAACATCTGCCTTCCCATAATCTAGGTGGAACTTTCTTCCCTTTTCATCACTAAGAAGTAGGTATAAACACATCTAGCCTCACACTGTTAAATATCTAAATCACCGTTCCAATATTCTGATGACTGAAATTATCACATCTTCCAGTTTTTTATTAAATAACCTTTCACAGCACCATTACAGTATCCAATAAAAGAAAATAAAAAAGAGCAAAGAGAAGCAATACAGGATATATTAATGTCTATTCATATGAGAAACAGAGTCGACTTTTCTGACCTCCATGAATGGAAAGATTTGCAAATGTCCGGTTTCCTTATACAAATTCACCATATCTAGTAACACCAGCTGTTTGTGTCACTGTTTATACACAAAATATGCAGTGAAGGGTCCCTCCAAAAAAAAAAAAATCAATAACCATTATCATTGTTATTTACCATCATCATAATCCATCATCTGCTGTTGTTTCACACCACATTTTCCATGCCAAGTGTGGGTGTGCATTACCGTGCTGATGAATAGCTAAAAATTGCCATGACAGGATTGCTGAGCTTCTGCTGGATGGCACAGTAAAAGCTGAATGACTCTGTACAATGAGACGCATTCATATGTGCTACAAAGCTCAGCTCTCAGTTGAGCGTTTCCCAATTCTGACATGTTCTTGTTGTAAGATATCCATATACTGAGCCTCTAGATATAGTAAAAGAAAAATTTATACTGTAAATAACATTTTGGCATAGGATAGTGACATCTTTCTGTGAGAAGCATGAACATACCTTTACACTGTTTTTGTTGATTATGGTAACAGACGGTAAGACAGGAAGATTAATGTACAAGAAAGAACCTATTGACTGTTAAGGAAGAAAAAAGAAATTCAGAACACTTTTTAGCCTGATCTTAACCCTTCATTTGCACACTTGTTGCAAATGTGAAATCATTTTGCCAGTGCATTCTTGTAAACAGCGTATCACTACTCCTTGCCATTCTCTTCTCCTGTATGGGGAATCTTTCAGAGGCTTCAAACAGCTTGATGTTTCCACAGTTGGATGGGCCGGATGTATGTGTGAAGGGACTCCTAAAAAAATTAGTAGCCATATAATTGTTTTGCTACTGTCTTAGTCTGTTATCTGTTTTATTTCATAAAATATTGAAGCTGATTTTAAACATATGTGCTCAAAATTGGTATTGAAAAATTCTCCAGAGACATCTGCATTGCTAGAGTTGCCCAGGCTATCTTGAAAATGCTTGCTCATTGAAAATTAAAGTTCCTTAGGCATTAATAGTTTCACCTCTAGACAACCTACTTTTTCCCTGACCTCAACAATCAGACCCTTAGTCTTGCCTGAGGCTGCTAATGAGAAGGGGAGAATGCTGGGTACTTGCACATAACTAATTTATCAGTGTACAGATGTGAAAAAGTGGAAAAAATTGTAAACCAAGATAAACCTTGCAGAGGAGAAGTTGATTTTTGAAGAAAATATGCCTTGGCACAGTAGCGCTATGCGTTGTGGAAATGTTGTAGCTGAGTAGTAGGACGGTATACCTCAAAAGCGGAGAGGTTGTTACACCTTCTTTGCACCGTGAGAAGGTTCAGACTCAACATCCTGCACCAGCCAGACAGCTGAGACCTGAGCTGCACCCTGAACATGCACCTCTGTGCATGGGGTGGCCAAAGTCCTTGTCTGCTGGCCGGGCGGACTGCAGGAGAGCAGCGTGCTGAGCAGGAAATCCGCTAGGTGTGGGGAGCACAGGATTGCCCCTGCTGCGTTTCCTACTGCTAACCCCTCCCTTTTGCCCTTTCCCTGCTTGCTCTGGAGGTTTTCCCTGGTATCTCTGAACCTCCTAACTTTTCACATGCATTATGTAGGGCCTTGGCACACAAGACTAAATTATAGAGAAAAATCTGAAGAGCGCAGTATCTGCGATGTGGGTGGGACTTCATCAGTAGGGAAGAAAGGAGTCAGGTCCCAATTTGTGTGACTGGCAAAGGAAAACATGCCTTAAAGCATACGAGCAAGCGCATTTTAAGTGAATGTTAATTGTACAAGAGTAACAGTATGTTCTATACCTGTGCTTGAAATTGCATGCAGGCTTAAATACTTTCCTGACTGGGGACATAAATGACAGCCTGGTTCATAAATGGAAAGATGCAGTGACATTCCTGCCTCACCTAAAAAAAACAAAACAAAAAAATTTCTAAAATTTCCAAGAAATATACTATAGCCAAAACCCATATATTCTATCTAACTTGATATAGTTTATTATTAATCAGTACACAAAGTGCTTTTCACAGAATGCTAAGAAGCAAAATAATATATAGAGCAAAAGTGTAAAGACAATGGCAGCAATGTTCACTTTTCAGTATGATTATATTGCAGTAAGTATAACATTCCTTTAATACACAGAGAAGGCCACATTCAGGAATTTAGGACTGCTTTCTGGGAAATACTAACTTTTCCCCCTAAAATTTTGCCTGTGACTGTATGTGCATAGAATGGTGTGAGTCCATAACACGTGTTTTAACCAAGAATTTGGGGAATTTGGAGTTGATAATTTTTTCCGATTGTAAATTGAGTAAGTAATGACTGGCAGAGTAACTATAAATATAAAGAATAAAATACAGTTCAATATGTATGCTAATCTAATCTATGACAGTCAGCTGTTCACAGTAGAAGAGGTACAGTGCAGTCCAAATAAATATTTTTAATCCTTCTTGAATGAAGCTGGAAATTTTTTCTGCTGATTAATATATACTGTTCACATAACTTATACTAACATGCTGAGATAAAATAGTACCTTTTAATTTGTTATTTGTAGGTACTGAACGCATTTGTTTTGAAAAATAAAACTGCAATACAAGATACTGGTAACCCTATGTATACCTGGCTCTCACCTTCTTCATGAAGATTTCCAAATATGAATTTATAATGAAGTTTCAGTTAGTGGGTATATGAATTGGGAATAATAAATAGCATAATTAATTGAACCATAACCGTGAGTATAAAACCAATGTACTTAGACCAGATCTGAACTTAGGTATGTGTTACAGTCTGCCATTCATTTCCGCAACAGCCCTGAGCCTCCAAGCTCTTGTGCCTCCCACTTGGACTCAGATCCTCAGACCAGGATGACTACGTGCAGATCCTGAATGACTACATTTATTTGAAAAAAGCCACAAACTGAGAAAGAAAAGCATAATAAGTCACAGAGACTTTTTCTAGCAGGTATCTGGGAAAAGGTAGAGCCTGTATGAGCCAGGGCACCCTGTGGGTCCTCTGCCATGCAGACACTGACTTACTGGACAGCGGGGAGGCTCATATCATATTCTACGATTCTATGGTTCTGTGATTCTACTGACACAAGTCTCATCTGAAGAGGTGCCTGCTAGCTGAAGTGTGCATACCCTTGTGTTGTAGTTGGAATTAAACGTGTTACAGATGTGGCCTGGCTTCAGAACAAAGTATCTAACAAGCAAGAACTTGGCCATTTAAAGTCTTACATAAGAAGAAAAAAAAAGAAGAATTGCACCTCCTGGGGAAAAAAAAAAAAAAAAAGGAAAAAAAGAAACTCATTGCACAACGATGTCTTACAAGGCTGTGGTAATACAAACTCTGAAGACAAAAGTACAATCCACAAAGTGGTATTCTGTATCTTAATTGCGCTCAGGTTTTTTTTCCAGAACTTTATTGTTCATGCTCGGCCACATAGCCCTTTGAACAAGGGAAAATACAGAAGGGTCTGCAATGTCTCAGACTGAAGCTAATTGGAAGGCTATACATGAAAAGGTTAAATACTTTTTCTTGTCAAAACTGACTGTTAGCTTAATATAATGAACCATCTCCTTAATAGCTGTAAATCCATCAGCCTCACTAGGGCTACCATGTTTATTTAATCTGAAGGGCTGACTTTACCAGTCATGGAAGAAGAAAGTGTGATGTCTGCTAAGATGTTTACTGCTTTTGTTCTCAGGTCAGCAAATCAAATTCAGAACATTTATTTTACAGTATGCTTAATTGGTGCTTTTGCAGGGTACACTGGGCATTCAGTTTACTTATCAACGTTTTCAAACAAAGCTCATAAGATGAATGGGTAAGGGAACAAAGGGCCATTCTGAAAGGAAAACTGCACTAATTAGGTAATCACACATGCATGTTTGGATGCACTTCTTGAAGATATAAGCTTTTTTCAGCTGACCAGCTTATTTTTTATGGAAGGACAGAGAAAGGAAATTAGAAGAAACTGGCAACTGGAGAAATGGAGGTAAAGATCATTTACCTTGGAAGGGGCAGCATGGAAACTGCAATTATCAACAATTCAAATAATTGAACTTCCCTGAATGTTTTCATTCATTCCTTCTGCTGAGCCCTTTTGAAAGAAATATTATTTTCCCTTTAGTGACATTGAAATTATTTTGCTCCAGAACCATTCTGTTATGTTTTCTGAAGTCTTCTATGCATTTTACTCCTAACTTGCATACAAGGTTACTGAATAGGATATGTCTTCTTCATGGGTTATTTTCTGCTATCTTTGCAAAACTGAGGGGGTTTTACTGCTTTATTGCTCGTTAAAGAGAATATAACTTTGGATTCTCTGTGCCTGGTGAACAAGTTGCTTGTGTCATGGAAAATGGAGGTTGCAAGAAACACTTTATCTGCAAAATACAAAAGAAATGAAGAATGAAAATATCAAAACAAAGAATAAATGACAGTCCAGGGACTGGTACATTCACATGAAATGTAGAAAATACAGCCTCAATAGCCTGCTTTCCTATTAGAAGAACATACAAGAAATGGGTCCTCAACTACATTTCTCTCTGTGTTGGGCCTGATGAACACTGTTTGGTTATTTTTAAATAGAACTACACCAGTTAGGAAGACTGAGCTGACATGATGTTCTCCTGCAGTATTTATGCTCTGAATTTATGAGGATGAATTAGACCATTAGTTTACTACATAGTTACAACTTCTATATTTCTGACATTAAACAATAGCAATCAAATCCCATTATTTTATAAAAAATTCTCACCTAGCTTGAATTAAAATATGCTATATTGCAAATTTTTTGTCAGATTATAACAATGGATTTAGACTTTATGCATGTTAATAGAGGAACATTACATATATACAATATTTGCACAGAAATAGCACCTCCTCAATGCTTTCGAGTGATACTGGGAAGAATTAAAGATTTCTCTAGTTTTTGAGAATCTGAATTTGTTAAAAAATCAATGTGGGAGTCAATTCAGAGATTGTGTATTAAGTAAATAACACACAGTGAAAAGTTTGCCCATTAGAAAAAGCCCGTAAGCGTGAGTGAGAACTGATGGAACACAGTCCATGTACTGCCAGTCATAGTAATAACGTTACCTGAATTTTGTCTGTCTTACAAAAATAGAGCTGAACACTAGCCCTCTTAGAACAGAACACCAACTATTTTCTTTTATTTTTGTAATAATTATGAAAAATTAAATGAGAGAAAGCAAATGTACCATATGAGAATAACATGCATTATTTAGTTATACAATAGTTCTATAGTAAAAATTTGTCAATCGCAACAAACTATACAAACACTTTAAAGGCAATACAATAATCTTTACAATGTATATTTAATCTGTGTATATGCACAAATTATGCTACTTGCAACTTTTATGTTTCTTCAGTGGCAATGAGTCACTGATATCACCCAGGTTTTTGTGAATTGCATGATAGTTTTCCTTGGCGTAAATTTTTGGGCTCCTCTGACTCTAATGGCCTTCCATTTCTACAAACTGTTCTAGTAGCAACAGAGCTTCAGAAAAGCAGAAGGAAAGACTAGATAAAGACAGCAAGAGACTGAGTAGAGAGGCTTGTGATTTTATTTAGATTTTTTCCCCTGAAAAGCATAGAATTCCTGTCTGTCAGCCCGACAGCTCAGTGCTGCTTAGGGCATGATCTCTGTGAGAAAGCTCAGAGGCTTTAAACCTTCAGTTGCAGCTGTCACAAGCTGATGTACAAAAAAGTGTTTATTAATGCCTGGCACCGAAAGTGACTGCATCTAACCAACCTAATAGGTCATTCATTCTATGAACTGTGTCATTTAATTTCAATAGAGGTCTGGTTTTCCATGCAAGCAGTAATACTGCACAGATTATACAAGTGGACAAATAGGACTGTTGGTAAGTGTATCTTTAAAAAGAAATTATAACTTTGTTTAATCTGCTGCAAAAACATTTGCATCACTTGGGTATCTGACCTGGAAATGGATAGGAAATTTCAATCAATCAAGCAGTGGCAGATGATTGGTCTGATAAGGAGGATTTTGAAATGATAATATATGTCAAATGCAAAGGAGCTCCAGTTTATTGACCCAGAAAGAAAAAGAAAAGTTATTTCTCCAAATGCCTTCAATTCCCAGTCCAATCTGAAACTGTGCTGGAAGAACACAGAAGGTGCCTGTTTGTTTTTTTTGCTATGAGTATAAAATGAGAAGACAGCATGTAGAAGAGAAAAATGTGCCGAAGGGAGAAGAGGACCTACTAAAGTCACCTTGTTTAGGAACAAAAGGTACTCTGTACTTTCATGTCTTTACCTAGAAGGTCTCAAGCTATTTTTTATAGAACACCATTCTTGAAAACCATCACTCCACTCAAGCAGGGAAGCATCAGCTGTTTTACAGGTGCAGACTTGAGAAACAGAGCTTAGATATGAGATGTGTAATGGAGCCAGGATGGCCCAGGTGTTTCAGTTCTGTCTTTGATGCTTTACTGAATCACTCTTAATTTGAAATTTTACTACAAAGTAAAAAATTAAAACATTCTTTAAGGAATAAAGGCAGTCAGAACAGAGACAATTTTTTGCATTTGGAAGTCAGGAAGATATTCTAGGAGCATTTTCACTGATCTTACCCAGGTATGTTGATAGGAAGCTGGAAATGCCAGTGCTATTTCCATCCAGAACGTGTATGGCAGGTCTAGTGAACCAGTGCATCATGCATTTTAATGTGGTCTAGCATAATACCTTTTTATCATCGTTGCTGTTGCTGTTGTAATGCATGTATGAGTCCAACATCTTTGACAATTTCTATTGCTTTTGTAGTTCCTTCCAGCTTTTTTGTGGCTCAAATTGTTTATCTTTCTTCATGTTCCACTTTCGGACTCAGATCTCTAGACTTTTTCTTTCTTCTCATGTTATTCAGCCAGTCTACTTGAATTCTGTGAACTGGAGACACCTTTGTTAGAGAAAGTTTTTTGTGCATGCACCGAATGCCAAAACAGTAAAGTCATTTTGACAGACACAGTAAAACATAGATTCTGATTCTGAAACACCCAGATTAAAGTGAAAGGGCTTTCTGAGATCAAATATAGCCAAAGAGGAAAGCAATATGTAGCTGAGTACAAAAATGGAGCAGGCCTGGGGACTTCTCAGTTTGAGAAAGTGTGGTCTTAAAGGAGAGAATAAACTGTGTCTCTCAACTTACTCAATTCTAATTCATCTCATGGTCACTGGAGGTAAAATACTGAATTTGGAACTATTTATCTTTTATTTCACTAGCCTCTATCAGACATAGCTGTACGCCATTTTAGGATGAAGTGTGTACCTTAAGAGATAAAAGATTAAAATATGAAGGAATGAAACATTTTCAGTTTAATTTATTAATACTTAAGATAAAAATAACCCTTTTTATTAAGATGGGAGCTAAATCAACATTATTGGACTAAATGTTTGTCCTGTTTAGTGGTTTCCGTATTTCGTTTTGTTGGTTTTCTTTAAAAACATTTAGATGCTGTTGGTGTTAGCTCAGTATAAGCTTCTAGGAACAGGAAAATAATGTAAATTATGACAATGAGGTAAACATTATGCACAGACAGTACTGTTGTTTTACTGCAGTTTTTTATCACAAGCAACAGTAGAAACATAACTATATGACTTTTTATTCAGCTCAACCTTCCTGAGCTGTTGTTGGTCTCTAGTATCAGCTTAATCTTCCCCTGTAGGAAGCAGTCTGACATCATAAATACAGACAAGGGTACATTAGAGAAAGAAAGCAAAAAACTGAGTTTTGGATTCTTGCCAAGGTGAGACTATGTGTGCTGTTCAAGTGGAGGACTTACAGAAAAGTAAGAACTCACCTCCAGATTCTTAAGAATGAAAATTTTCTTTTCGGTTCTTTCACAGTTTTTGGACTCCAAATGACTGAAATTCCATCAGTGCTTCTGTCCCCAGAAGATTAGAAAAATAGGCCTGAAAGTCTGGTGAAATTTGATTCTGAAATGTTAGCTTTGTTCACACTGTGTCCATGAAAAAAAATAAGTCTGTGAAGAGACATAACTTTAGGTAATTGTGAACTGTGTCAATGCATTTCTGCCTCAGCTTCTCAGGTGCCTTTTCTGAGTGAAAAGTATTTACTTAACACCACCTTCCCTCAGAGACATTGCTTTAATATGATCTTGCAAAGTACAAACACGACAAGTTGGTTCAACGCACAAGAAAGAGCTTTATATTAAAACGTTGAAAATAAAATCCAGTAGAAACTTCTATGATTGTTTTCTAACAAGGTTCTCCTTGAAAATCAAGCCTTGAATCTTGTTATTAATTTCATTTTACAGGACAGAAGTGATGCACCGTCCTGTCTCTGAGAACACTCTTCCTTTTGAGTTTGAAGCTGACAGTACTACTGTTGTGGGGCTGACAGGCTGGGAAGCAGAACTGCAGAGAAGGACCTAGGGTCCTAATGGACAGCAAGCTGTCCATGAGCCAGCAATGCTCCCTCACAATAAGGAAGGCCAACAGCCTCCTGGGCTGCTTTATGCAGAGCATTGCCAGCAGGTCCAGGGAGGTGACCTATCTTCTCTACCCAGCATCTGAAGTGCTGAGTACAGTTCTGGGCTCCCCAGTACAGACATGGACTTAGAAGCAAGTCCTGCACGGGACCACAAAGATGATTAAGGGATTGGAGCATCCTTCCCATGAGGACATGAGAAAGCACAGGAGGATCCTATCCATGTATATAAATGTCTAATGGGAAGGAATGAAGAAGAGGGAGCTAGACTCTTCTCAGCAGTGCCCACTTACAGGGCAGTGGGGACAACTAAAACACATGAAACTCCATCTGCACACAGGAAAACACTTTCATACAGTGTGAGTGGGTCAAACACTGACCTAGAATGCACATAGTTGCTGTGGAATATCCATTCTTGGAGATACTCAAAACCCAGCTGGACACAGTCCTGCACAACATGCACTAGCTGACACCTTGCTTGAGCAGGGGATGGTTGGACTAGAACATGTCAAGAAATCTCTTGTAGCCTCAATGATTCTCTGATTCTGTATTGGTAGAGCATATTATTAAGGAGTTTAACGTGAAATGTGGGAGATGCTAGAAGCCCTTAAGAGAGAATTTACTCATCAGTCTTAGGTGATAACCATAATATATCAGCAAAATATTTCAACTATACTTTCTTCACTAATATCCACCATTTGATCCTTACTTTCATCTCCTTATTTTTCTCTAAAAATAATTTTGTGGGTATTTTTTTTCCATAGAAGGAAGTGGAAGCAAGACATAACGACGTATTTTTAAAACCCAAATGTACAAAAGCTATCTACTTGATTTGTCTTTGTTGACTTCTTTTCTTCATCAGTTTTTCCTCTTAAAGTGATTAAAATAATTTCAAGAGAAAATGTCTGATGACTGTATAAGTTCATACATGTTTTTTTTCCTGGACATGAAATAAAATATTGTTCTCCTTATACTGTCTTTTTTGTATTTTTACCTGAATTGAGAGCAGAATCTGGTTAAGCAGCTGTTGTTTGTTTCCTTTTGCTAGCATTCTAGCATTGCTAGCTACTCCTATACCATTTTCTCCCAAAACCTCAGACCTCTCCTACATATTTCTATTTTAGTAAATTCAGCCAAAGCAAAATTTTCTCTCTCCCTCTTCCCATGTTCCTCCAAGAACAAATAGGAGAGATCTTCAACCCAGTGGTTCAAAGCTGTGTAACTTAATTCACTTCAGCTTCCTGAAGACAATACATACAACTGACTGGCATAGATGCTGTCATGCCTGTTTTTATGCTACACAACTGAGGTTGACACAACAGAAAATAAACAACATGCAACAGCCTGATTTACCTTTAACTTAGTCACTCTATAACTGATAGTGTCCGGACTGAAAAGAACTTAAAACTTCTTATTTATCCAAGATGTCCGTGTACCCTCTTTGAATGAATAAGACTTGTGTCAAGATAAACTTTTGNTTTCATTTTACAGGACAGAAGTGATGCACCGTCCTGTCTCTGAGAACACTCTTCCTTTTGAGTTTGAAGCTGACAGTACTACTGTTGTGGGGCTGACAGGCTGGGAAGCAGAACTGCAGAGAAGGACCTAGGGTCCTAATGGACAGCAAGCTGTCCATGAGCCAGCAATGCTCCCTCACAATAAGGAAGGCCAACAGCCTCCTGGGCTGCTTTATGCAGAGCATTGCCAGCAGGTCCAGGGAGGTGACCTATCTTCTCTACCCAGCATCTGAAGTGCTGAGTACAGTTCTGGGCTCCCCAGTACAGACATGGACTTAGAAGCAAGTCCTGCACGGGACCACAAAGATGATTAAGGGATTGGAGCATCCTTCCCATGAGGACATGAGAAAGCACAGGAGGATCCTATCCATGTATATAAATGTCTAATGGGAAGGAATGAAGAAGAGGGAGCTAGACTCTTCTCAGCAGTGCCCACTTACAGGGCAGTGGGGACAACTAAAACACATGAAACTCCATCTGCACACAGGAAAACACTTTCATACAGTGTGAGTGGGTCAAACACTGACCTAGAATGCACATAGTTGCTGTGGAATATCCATTCTTGGAGATACTCAAGGGGACAACTAAAACACATGAAACTCCATCTGCACACAGGAAAACACTTTCATACAGTGTGAGTGGGTCAAACACTGACCTAGAATGCACATAGTTGCTGTGGAATATCCATTCTTGGAGATACTCAAAACCCAGCTGGACACAGTCCTGCACAACATGCACTAGCTGACACCTTGCTTGAGCAGGGGATGGTTGGACTAGAACATGTCAAGAAATCTCTTGTAGCCTCAATGATTCTCTGATTCTGTATTGGTAGAGCATATTATTAAGGAGTTTAACGTGAAATGTGGGAGATGCTAGAAGCCCTTAAGAGAGAATTTACTCATCAGTCTTAGGTGATAACCATAATATATCAGCAAAATATTTCAACTATACTTTCTTCACTAATATCCACCATTTGATCCTTACTTTCATCTCCTTATTTTTCTCTAAAAATAATTTTGTGGGTATTTTTTTTCCATAGAAGGAAGTGGAAGCAAGACATAACGACGTATTTTTAAAACCCAAATGTACAAAAGCTATCTACTTGATTTGTCTTTGTTGACTTCTTTTCTTCATCAGTTTTTCCTCTTAAAGTGATTAAAATAATTTCAAGAGAAAATGTCTGATGACTGTATAAGTTCATACATGTTTTTTTTCCTGGACATGAAATAAAATATTGTTCTCCTTATACTGTCTTTTTTGTATTTTTACCTGAATTGAGAGCAGAATCTGGTTAAGCAGCTGTTGTTTGTTTCCTTTTGCTAGCATTCTAGCATTGCTAGCTACTCCTATACCATTTTCTCCCAAAACCTCAGACCTCTCCTACATATTTCTATTTTAGTAAATTCAGCCAAAGCAAAATTTTCTCTCTCCCTCTTCCCATGTTCCTCCAAGAACAAATAGGAGAGATCTTCAACCCAGTGGTTCAAAGCTGTGTAACTTAATTCACTTCAGCTTCCTGAAGACAATACATACAACTGACTGGCATAGATGCTGTCATGCCTGTTTTTATGCTACACAACTGAGGTTGACACAACAGAAAATAAACAACATGCAACAGCCTGATTTACCTTTAACTTAGTCACTCTATAACTGATAGTGTCCGGACTGAAAAGAACTTAAAACTTCTTATTTATCCAAGATGTCCGTGTACCCTCTTTGAATGAATAAGACTTGTGTCAAGATAAACTTTTGACTTCATGTGTGTTAGTTTTCAGCACTTCAGTGTGATTTTGTCTTGGCTACGCAGCTCTAGATCTCTCATTTTATGGTGTGTTTCCTTGTTTGCTTCTGAGCAAAACAAGCTAGGCTGGGGCATTCCTTTTTTGTTTCTTTTTCCCTGGCTGTGAGATGCTTTTGAGGTTAATATCAGCTAACACGATCCTGCCCTTTGGTTCTGGCCTTTCTATCCTTCCTGCCCACCCAGAAGAGGAATCCCTCTCCTTTATGTGACTTGCTCTTACAGGAAGGCTGATTGAAAGGGTAAGAATATTTTCCAGCTGCTTCATACACACTGAGCCAAAACACAAGGCTAAGCTAATTTGAAAGCTACAGCCAGAAGGAACAAATCTGAGTGGGGTGGCTTCAGGTTTTGTTCACATTCTGAAGGGAACAGAAAAAGCAGCAAAACAGAGGAAAACAAAGCACTTTACCCGCTCTTCCACAGTTTCTTATAATTGATCATTTCCAGAGGAAAACAATATAATAAAATATTTATGTCTCATAACAGAAATTCAGCTCCTTATTGGATACCCTCACTTGGATTCATTTTAAGTTTGAGAGAAGATGGACATAAAAATTCTTTCTATACTTTCTTCACTTTCTGCCAATAAATATTATTTCCCATTGCTCCAGTGTAGCTGCAGTCTTAGCATCTGCAAAGCATTTGGCATTGTCATACACATAAAAAACCCCTCAACTTCATATTCTAGTAAATTATGCAGAACTTTGCAAGGTAATACAATGCCACATCTGCTTTGATTGTAATAAATTCCAACTTAAGGGTGTTAATCCATAGTGTCCTGCCTGAGTTGTCCATGCTACGTCTGGAAACACTTTTTGCATTCTCCATCTCTCTGTCTGCTGCTTCTAACTGACCACTACCATGGTAGAGTAAATAAGAAAATTTGCCTTCCTACCTTCCTCTTTTGGAAGAGCGGAATGAGTGGAATCTGATCAGTTCATACTCTTTAGAGCAGGAGGCATCAGATGGTGAAATAAGACCAAGTAACATTTGCTGAATAATGGTTTATCATCTAAGGAGGTTTATAAGATCATAACAACAGCCAACAGGGCACCTACACTTACATATTTCTTAGAGTATTTAAATGTTTTACTTTGTAGTGAAGGGAAAGACCTACATCTTGTGCTTCTTTCCAGTCCTGCAACCTTAATCTGGAGCTTGCTGACATCCCTGGAAGGATTCTCAGAGGCTTTACCAGGTCTGAATCCCAGCTCACATGCCACAGAGCTTGCTTGACATTGCTACACAGCGAGTGGATAGCGTTTGATATGCAAACATTATTGTAAAGCCAAGGCTGTAAACATCACTTCATTTCTGTTTCCAATGCTTGGAACACATGGGTCCACAAAAAGAAAATAACTTTTCATCTTTTCTATCTCTTCTTTTGTTCAAAAAGAGAATTCCAGAAAAATAGGATATCACTTTGCCTGCCTCAGGTCATCATTTTAATACTCCACCAAGGCAAAGAATCGTTCTCCTTGAACACCTCCCTTTCCGTTGTCAGTTCAAATGATAGTGTAAAATGCAAAGTGACCATTACTTATTACTTAGCAGAAAGTCTGAATGTGATATCTTTCTATTGTTGACATTATGCTGAAAGTGTTTCTTCTACACTAGCAACTGTGATTCACTGAATTTTATTTTGGTTAATTAAAAGCTCATCTGTGCTTTTACCTTTTGTTCTAGATGCAAAAAATCTAAAGAGGCATCTGAGTTTTCATTAATTAGCTGCAATCTCACTTTTGGAGCCAAAAAGCATAATAACAACCCCCTCATTTAGTGATATTTTGCCTGCTCTTTCTTAGTGAATTCACTAAAGAGGAGTAGAAGGAAGAAATCTCTGTAAGTGATGAGCTGAACAGTCAATCTAGTGGTAAAAATACTTCCCAGAGTTACCAACAATTCCCATTTTCAAAAAACACAAAACAATCTTCTAAAGCAACATTTATATGGTCCTGGAACATTTTTCTTGGATTATTAAAAGGAAATTAAAAATAACTTGCAGGCAACCTCTTGTTTTCTAAACAGAGCCTTCACAGACACTCTCTTCACATTTTGTTACCCTACTGAATCTGACTCTAGCCTATAAAAAACATACAAAATGCTGTAATTATGTTAGCACACTTATGTGTGAAATCTTCCCTGCCGCCCATTCATTAATTTTCCTCCTCCTTCAGTGAGATTGGCCATGGAAATAAACAGAAGACTTACTTTCATTGGCTTAAGAAGGACCACTGGAAATGTGTTTTCGTTTGAAAGAACCTAACATTCATGAGAAGCAGAGAGCTGGTGGGAGATGTGTGTTTAAGAAGGCAGTAAATATATTGCTGGGAATTAGAAGAATCTTGCTTCCCTGTCAGTTCCCTCCACAGCATAATATTCTAGCCCTATGCATTTAGAAAAATTAAATCCTTTCCATCTTTTGCTCATCCTTGCCTCTTTTCCCTACTTCTTACATTTATTTTTTTTTTTTCATTTGTAAAAGTACTCTAGATTTTTTAGTTTTGCTGTTAATTTTGCCAGTTGGCTCAAGCTGGTAAATGTAATTAGTAAATGAAGCAGACAGTGAGGCTAGGAATGATGGAATTGGACTTTAGAAAGTTCTTTCAGTATAGGTAGCTAGTTATGAGCTTTGCGTCCCTCCTTTCACACATATTTGTGTTCTATCCATATTTGATCTTACTGTAAATGATAATGATCTCCACCAAGCAATATGCCTAAGTTACCTTCTGCTCCTCAACTGAAAAGTTAAATGCCTGCAACTTACTGCAAGGAAAAAAAAAAAAAAAGACCAGTGCATTAGTCAGAATATAGAAATAATGGTTTAATATTTGACCAAATCAAAACTGGATTAAAAGTTTAAGACAAGACACCTTTCCTTCTCCGGGTCCTTGCTGGTCCCAGACCCTACAAAATTTCACATCTCTTTTCTGATGGTGAATTTGTTGGTACCGAAGTATCAGTGTCAATATTATCAAAGCATTGAAACTGTTTAGTCTCTGTGTGGCAAAAGACTATTACTATTTTATATATTTTTTGTGACAAATGTATTTGGCAAAAGTGAAAAATAAACAAAAAAAATACAGGAGCCTCTCAATTTTTTACTTTTGTGAGAAATTTTAAATTTGATGCCCTGGAATTGTACAATGAGTGGAGAAACCAGTTTCATTCTAGTCCACAGAAAAGAATGGAGATGAAACAAGAGCTCCATCTGGGCTCATGCAGTGGGAGACATAAACTCAGTCTGAACTTGGGCGAAAAAATCAACACAATGTTGATGGCAAATATTTGAAACATTCCATTCTTATTAAAAGTTTCAAACTAGATACTCTGTAGCTATTCAGTCAATGCAAAAATTATGTGTTCAGTTGTCACAGTTTCTTAGTACTCTTAAACAGCTGAATATTCTTACAAATGTAACTGAATATTTACAGAAAGAGTAATAATTTTGTACCCTTGAATAAATCAAAACTACTGAAAATAAATGACTCAATCCTTCTTAGGTTTGATGACAATTAAGCCTACTGCTCTAGAAAATCCATTTGAAATTAAAGCCCTGTGCTTATGGTCTTATGATGCGATTATTCTTTCTGTTTCCATACTTTCAGGTGATGCAACCATACAAGGTCTGCTGCTCACAAGCCACCAGATTTGATTAAACAGAAAGTATAGGCAGTTTGCATGTTATGGAGGAACACATAACACTATTTCAGTTGCAAAACTCACGCTTTGAGGTTACTAAAAATGCTGATATGCCCTAGGAAATGTTTTTTAAAACTCCACTTATGTCTCTGCCTGGGTTGTAACATTAAGTTTACAAGATCAGTAACCTGCCACCTGAATTAATAGGAGCAGAGTGAAGAGGGCTATAAATTCGTTTTGCCAGTTCTGGAGGTTTTTTTCCTCCTTTCTGAATAGGTGTCAGATGATGGCAACATATTGATTATTTTCAAGCTTGTATATGCTTTAAAAATCAAATGCCAAATTTGTATGCAATTCAGGTTAAGAATCGTGTAAGTCAGAAATCTGTAATCTTTTTTTTTCCACTTGCAGAGTAATCCTTCTTCCTTAAATTAGAACCCTTAACAAGAGCAGCTAAAGGTCTCCTTAAACCCAGGTGGTCCTTGGTGTCACACTTTCTTACTTAGCCTTTCTGACACACTTGGGCCTTCAGCTGACACTGGATATATTAATGTTGTGTTACAAAACCCCCTTTTAAGTCTGCTAAATTGATGGAGTCTATTTAACATTGGTCCTTATTATCTTGCAGAATCTGTGATATTTCCAAGCCTGTGAGATGCTTGATCAGGTCACACATGTAAAGTAACAGCACGCTAAACTAGGTAAGATTGTGATCTTCCTCAGAGGGGCTGATTTACCCTGTCAAGGCAGTGATTTACCATTGATTTGAGCACAACTTTATACAGGACAATGAAGATGCTCGTTTCTGTTAGCACTGAGGAGTCCAATCTGGCAAAAAATAAAAATGAAAGTCATACTTGTCCTTCCTGTCCTAAATGTACTTGTCTGTACTGAAAGAGAATAGAAATGGTATATGCACTGCTAAAATGATGAAAAGTGTTAGTAACTTAATAATACATGCAGCTACTGCAGCTATTACAGTATTTGCGAACACTAGAAGAACTCTGTCTGTTCTATATTCAGCATTCTGTCTGAGAATAAAGAAAAGTATAGGAGCACATACTGATGGATAAAGTTGCTTGCACGTTCCTTCTCTTATGGAAGGAACATATGCCAGTGCCAACATGTCTATGGCTGTTTTTCACATTAATTTGCACAGTGATCTTTACTTCCCAGAAACCTGTTTCGTCTGACCAGCAAGCCAAGTTTCCTTTATGATTCAGACAGTAATAACATAAAGGCTTAACACCCTGTAGAGGACAAGAACAAATCAACATTTCTCCATGTTATTCTTATAGCGGTTTCTTTTATGGAAAAAAGTTAATAGAAGTCTTTCCTTACTATGGTATGAAATCTATAAGAAAATTCTAAAACTAATTAGTATCAAACCTATCATCTAAAAACAACCAGAAAGGTGCTTTTCACTAAACTACAACAAAGACATTTCTCAACGCAGTGTGATCAAACCATTAAATATGAAAAATTGAGCACAATTTAATTTCATCTATGCTGTCTAAATTATTATTTTCACTACTCATCAAAATTGCTGATAATGTAACAAGAGACTGCCTCATTTTTTAATGAACCAGTCATGGTAAAATTTTCTTTAGAATGTTTAAGCAATTAATTGACACATTTATTGGATGTTCTGTGGGCTAAAAAGAGAAGCCAACAAATGAGAATGGCTTGAATGGAGAAAAACAGTAAGAAATACTCTTCTGCCAAGCAGTGTTTCCTCTGCAGTAAGCCCTTGTGAGAGGACCTTGCCAGAATAAATATTTTCCCTGCATGAGGAATAGATTGAGTAATGATGCTGCTGAATCAGAGTTGTGCTGGGCTCAATGCTCCAAAAATCCTCCCCCTTTCCCTTGATATTTTGTTTATCACAGACTCTGAATTTTGTTAAATTCATGCCCTCCATGTTCAAACCCCCAGTTCGTAGCTTTCATTGAATGAAACAGCTGCCAATACTACTTACCCTTGAAGATGCTCAATGTTTCAGGTGTACTGAAAAGCCTTTTTGTGATTTTTTGCATGGGCTATTGCAAGCATTTATCTTAGCACTTCAAAGTCTAATCAGGAAAAAAAAGGTGATATTTGGCCTTCCTGCTTTTGAATGTACTTGACTATAAAGCTTTAAATAGTGCTCACAGTATGCCAAGAGATTTGAATTAGGTCTTTATACTTCATTCAAATAAGGTCTTTCGAGATTGTGCTTATTTTGCAAAATGGATACAGGCTGTGATCAATGAAGCCAAACTCCAGCATTCTGTCACGTCCAGTTTTGAAAGTCCAGCAGACTCTGCAAAAAAAACACCCTAAAACTGACTAGATTAATAATATAGAACCATCATGATATTTTTGGAGTGACTATGAGGCTGATGACCAGTTTAACATGCAATTGCTAAATTTAACTACCTCTGAACAGTATTGCCTCTGTGCATTTAAACCTTACAAATGATTTGCTGTTGTTATTGGAGAGACCAAAGGTATTAGCAATGCACTTCATATTTTCTGTTCTCTCCCTGCAATGTATAGATTTGGTGGCTTCTGTTGCTTTGGGTTTTTTTCTGTGCAAAATATTTACAGTGATTTTAGAGTCCTAAAAAGGGTTTTGTGGGCTTGAAGAGGCCCACAAATATAGACATTTTCCTATTTATGGAAATTAATCTATAGATACTTCAAAGTGTTTCTTAACGCTGTTATCAGAGCAACTTGCCGTATTTGTTGGTCAGATTAAATGACTAATAACTGTAGCAGGTATTGTAATAGGGAAGAAGATAAGCACTTGGGAATTTCCTGATCCTGTGAACTAACCTTTTCACATTCAGCCAAATTTTTTTTATTTTTTCATTTAGAGCAACACAGAACATGTGATAACTAGGAGCTGCAAGGGATGACTATTTTGTTAAATATTCTGAAGCAGATCTGTAGTGGTTATTGTCTTCAGTGACGGTTACTGTCTTCAGCAGTGGTTACTGTCTCACTCATGGTTCCATAATCACCGAGGGAATCACATCAAGGTCTCTTTCATGCATATCACTTACTAAGTTACCCATCTTTCCAGGAAGTGGGAGCTTCTAGAAGCTAAAACTAATGAAGAATGATATTGTGACTTGGCATATGCCTAAGATCTCTGTTCTGGCTAACTAGTCTTCAGATAAAGGTAGCATGAAAGGAAATGAGCCTTTTTGGTCCATTTTCTTCCATGGACCATGAAGCGCAAGGAGGCAGGGAGGCAGAACAGAGCAGGTGGTAACTCTGTGGCTGTTCTGGGCCACAGCATGCAGGATAGCCTGGAGAAGGAAGCACAGCGATTTAGTATTAGGAGACCAGTAAATAACAAACTTCCACGGGCAAGGAGGGAGAAATGTAATTCAAAAATGCTGTCTGACACACTCTGCTTCCAGGGTCTAATCTTAGTGCAGAATAAGCATCACTCTTACTCAGAAGTGCTCCAAAAATTGACAGACTCTCCCAAATGTTTACTTAAAACTAATAGAATATAATGTTCTTATAATTTCTTCTTATGTTTTCCTTAATGTTTTTTTAATGTGCAGCATTACTGATAATAAACTGGAAGAATTCTGCTCATTTCATTAAAGAAAATACATTGTATTTTTTCTCTTCTAACACATTGTTTTTGTCTTGTTTCCAAGTTTATACGTAAACTCTTTGAATCTGTCCATGCCATCTCAACTTTGGAATGATTTTAAATAACCTGTCAGTTGAACAATTGCAACCAATTTGAAACACTTCTGGGGTTCATAGGTTTCTATGCTCCTTGAATGTTGCACAAAACTATTTATGCCAGCGCTCAGCGATAATAAGATGCTTGGCTCTGCAACTCTGTTTCAGCGGAGATCTTGTTTTCTGGAAGAGCCATCTTGGTAGCCTCTGACTACGGTGCTGGTCAAGTACATCCCGTAGCCTGTAAATATTTCTATTATTATCACGTTACATCTTCAGATAATCTTTATATTTGTTTATCCATGTATATACACTTGCAAGTCCTGTTTAACTCGGTAGCAAATTGCCAAGAAATCTCTGTACCTACTGAAAAATTCTGTGTATTAATATTTTATTTAGTGACCTTTCTAAATCCCTTCTTCCATTTAAGAAAACACATAGAGTTGCACAAAAAAAAATAGATAAATTTGGACACGTTCCTTTTACAAAATAGTGGAAACGCATGTACAAAAGTGAAGAAAACCAGGCATAGTTAGAATTGTATAATTATTGCAATATTATCATCTATGGATACATAAACAGTGGTGTAGGAACCATGTTGTTTGTTAACAGTTACGACTGGGAAAAGTCATAAAAGTGAAGACAAAACTACAAGCTCTGCAGTTGCAGCATGATTTGCATTTGACTTCTTGCTAATAGTCCTTAGTGAGGTAGAGTGTTTACTACAAGCTTGTATTCCACAAACAGTTTTTGGACACGGCAAACTCAGCTAAAATGAACTTTTTTTCTGATTCTTACATGATGTTAACCCACGTTTCAGCTCCAGTGCTCTCTTTAACAAGCTTCCTCTTGCAGGTCTTGTTCTCCTGAGCAATGATTACTTGCCTTTGGTAAGGAAGATCTGGGAAACCTCCCGTTAAAGGCTGCAAGGAGACAAATCCTCAGCTTGCATAAATCAGACTAATTCCAGCAAGGCAGTGAAGCTACACAGGTTTACACACCTACAAAATCCTGCCCTGTAAATCTGTAGAGCCTGACATTTCAGGGACCTTTGTACTCAATCTCTAGGACTGATCTAGTACTGGAAGTTGAGAGCTTTGCTGGAGTAAAGCCAGACTGCTCCGTAGGAGCAAGAACCCACATATATTTCCAATTAGTCCACGACTCCTGTCCCTATTCAGAATGTTAAAATAAAATAAATAGTCCAGTAAAATGTGTGTAACGCTCTGAAATCTCTGTGGTTGTTAAAAGAATTAGCTAGTGCTGAACTTGCACCATCATTACACTGGTCACACATTATATATTTATTATGTATTATCAATGTTTAATTTTGAAAACTCATTTTTATTGTAGTCTAAGTTGTTGAGAGGAAGGGCAGAAATAAGAAACACTGTTGCAAAGTGCTAACATTTTTTGCAGATGCCTCCTTTTGTCAAGTGTTCATGGATGCTCCCCTCCATTTAATTTGTCTTGAACATGAAATTTATTTTCAGCTACTAGCTCTCAGATACTAAAACTGATCTTTGAAAAAAACAAATAGCACCTGTAAAGGAACTGAATAGATGTATTTTGTTGAATTATTTTTTTCCTTAAAGCTCAAATCAGTTTTTCTTTAGCTAGTTTGTTAATACTCAGAGTATTTCTTTTAATTCAATCACTTCTAATAAAGTTTAAAGGATTGGTTTCAGGGTTATTTTGGTTCACATTGGCATTTCCAGAAAGGAAGTCATACATTACTTTCTTCTGACACAGTTACAGTAATATACAACTATACTGTCAGACAGTAAATTACAAAACAATGTTCTTCTAAAGGCCACTGGTTTAACATTACTCAAGAGCTTTGGTTCATAACTATTTGGCAGAGGTCCATGAGTGACATTTTTGTGCATACATCTCCACCTCTGCACACACCTCATTAACAAAGTAGGCATTAGTATATGCCAAGTAATGCTCCAGACCACATATAAAAGTCAAAGTTGGGATCTACCATCTGAGTCTGCACGATCTTCCCGCTAGCTCAGTGTCCTGCCTTCAGAAGATCTGCACCTGAAAAAGCGCCATTATATCAACTCTTCTGCCTTCCAGCCTAAGGTGCACTGCTCCTTTCAGCTGGCAAAAAAGGAGCAGCAAAATTAACTGTTCTCAGTATTGTATTACCTGGGACTCCTTGAATCACTCATAGACCTGCATGGTATTTTAAGACAAATAAGCCATTTCATAGGCTAAATGCTGTATCTCATGCCTTTATTACAAGACCACGAAGAAAAAGAATGTTCAGTAATAAAAAAGAAGACTAAAAACATTAAGAGAAAAAAAAATCTGAATTTATAACCGGATCTCAAATGAAATATTAAGTGAAAATTTCCTGTAAATTCATGTGCAGATTTAACTTTGTTTTCTCATGCATCCCTGCAAAGACTTTCTCAGTGAGATTCATATATTTTAATGGTTGCTACTTTACTGACTTTAAAAAAAAATTTAATCTGTGGATCATATGAACCATGCCGCAGTAAGTGGGTGGAGTATTACTAGCCACACAGCTAATATATTGCTTCAGGCCTGCAATATAGCCTCATTTGAGGTCAGCAAGACTGAAATGATACCTAAAAAAAAAATGCAAAATTACAGTTCTGCACATAACACAGCTATTTTACAGGAATTATTGAATGAGAGATGCCAAAAATTTACGATTTTAAAAGCAAAACAAAAGGAAACTCAGTAATTAGTAGACTTGAGGAAAACTTCATTTCCCATTAAAAGTGCTATCATAAACTGACTTTTTCTGCAGATATTAAGGTTTTTTTCTAAAATATCTTAAAACAAACCCCCCATTTCAATTATTTTTAGGCTTCTTTCCTGCCCCCCCCGCCACTTTTTAATTTCCAGAACTGCAATTTCCTATTGAATGTTTTCTGTAAGTGTTTGCCCAAACACTTAGACTGTCCTGGCTAACCAAGGAGGTCCCAGTTGACTGGAGGTTAACAAGTGTGACACCCATCCACAAGAATGGCCGCAAGAACGTTCCAGGGAACTACAAGCCTGTCAGTCTGACCTTGGTGCATGGGAAGGTTATGGAGCAGATCATCCTGAGTGCCATCATGCAGCACATACAGGACATCCAGGTCATCAGGCCCAATCAGTATGGGTTCATGAAAGGCAAGTCCTGCTTGACAAACCTGATCTCCTTCTATGACAAGGTGACACACTTAATGGATGAGGGAAAGGCTGTGGATGTTGTTTACCTGGACTTTAGTAAAGCCTTTGACACAATATCCCAGAGCATTCTCTTGAGAAAATGGCTGCTCATGGCTTGGGTAGGTATACTCTTCACTGCGTAAAAATTGGCTGGAAGGCCAAGCTCAAAGAGTGGTGGTGAATGGAGTTAAATCTAGTTGACGGCCAGTCATAAGTGGTGTTCCCCAGGGCTTGGTGTTGAGGCTAGTTCTGTTTAATATCTTTATCAAAGACCTGGAGGAAGGGATCAAGTGCACCCTCAGTAAGTTCACAGAAAACACCAAGTTGGGTGGGAGCATTGATCTGCTTGAGGGTAGGAAGGCTCTACAGAGGGATCTAGACAGGCTGGATTGATGTGCCAAGGCCAGTTGTATGAGGTTCAACAAGGCCAAGTGCTGGNTTGATGTGCCAAGGCCAGTTGTATGAGGTTCAACAAGGCCAAGTGCTGGATCCTGCACCTGGGTCACAACAACGCCAGGCAGCAGTACAGGCTTGGGGACGAGTGGCTGGAAAGACGCCTGGGGAAAAAGGACCTGTGGAAATTGGTTGACAACTGGTTGAACGTGAGCCAGCAGTGTGCCCAAGTGGCCAAGAAGGCCAATAGCATCCTGGCTTGTATCAGGAATAGTGTCGCCAGCAGCACTAGGGAAGGAATCATCCCCCTGTACTTGGCACTGGCGAGGTCTCACCTCAAACGCTGTTCAGTTTTGGGTCCCTCACTACAAGAAAGACATTGAGGTGCTGGAGCATATCCAGAGAAGGGCAATGAAGGGTATAGAGCACAATTCTTATGAGAAGCAGCTGAGGGAACTGGGGTTGTTTAGTCTGGAGAAAAGGAGGCTGAGGGGACACCTTATCACTCTCTAAAATGACCTGAAAGGAGGTGGTGAGGTGGGGTGGGGATCAGTCTCTTCTCCCAAGTAACAAGTGATAGGATGAGAGAAAATAGCCCCAGGTGGCACTAGGGATGGTTTACATTGGATATTAGGAAAATTTTCTTCACCAAAAAGTTTGACAACTGGAACAGGCTGCCCAGGGAAGTGGTTGAATTGCCATCCCTGGAGGCATCTAAAAGACATGTAGACACGGCACTTAGGGACATGGTTTAGTACTGTTTTTGGCAATGTTAGGTTTATAGTTGGACTCAATAATCTTAGGGTTCTTTTCCAATGTAAATGTTTCTGTGATTCTATAATTCTACAATTCAAATTTTCCACAAAATCTTCCATCTCACTCATATGCAAGTCAGTCTTGGTACACAGATCAGTAGTCTGGAGCTGCAGTACCACTAAATGGATCTGCTATAAAATTGTGACATTTTGTGCAAAAGCCTGGTATTCATAAAAGCCATTTCCATACACGTCACTTCGGCCTTATCAACAACAAAGGACAAAAAAATAAATTATTTTACTTGACAACAAAGCAAATCTGATCTTTACTGTCAGCATTGTGGGATGCAAGTCAGTTAAGTCAGTAGTTTTTGGTCCCAGTGACGTCAGTAGCCAGAGACAGGCCTCTCTGCTAGATGTATGTATTCAGGACAGGATGAAATCTAACCATTACCATGACAAGAGAACAAGGTTTTGGAGAACTCATCTCTAACTTGAACATGAAGCAAGGTAATAAGCAGTGATTAATGACAGAAAGCAAAACATTTTTTTTGTTTCAGTCCAACTTTTAATAGACAGATGTCCGCTTTGTAAGAACCATCTGCATAACTGGCACTGATGAAGATCCCTCGTGGTACTTCCAACACAGAGGTCAATGATTTCCATGGACCTAGAGGATTGAACCAATATGCCTAATCATGATAGTTACTGTACTTTTATGATAAAAGAGTCATATTTATAACAACATATGACCAGTCCTACACCCAACACAATACAAATGCTTTTCAGTTCTATGAAGCCTATTGCTGCCAATGCTTCTTCCCAAGACAGAGCACAGTACTTACGTGAGGACAGAATAAGTAGTCTTTCATTCTAACAAAGAGAGGATTTGTGTCATACAGAAAAAAGTCAGAGGAACGCACTGAAGACCCGATATGATGATTTAAGATAAATGGAATTAGCCATTCGTTCCACTGGTGTGTTTGGAAAGGAAGGTAGTGTCGATATAACTTCCTTGCAATACGTGCAGAATTATCAAACCCTGATTGATTCTCTCTAGCTTCTCCAGCTGAGCTGACCTGTCCCTACCATTAGAAGAGCTCTAAAACTGGCTTATCAACAATATTTTCATTCATTGGGTTATTCCAAAGAGATAACTTCAATCATTTTTATTTTTGCGCTAATTTTAATGTCTGCTTAAAAACACAGTTATTATCACTGCTGTAGGCCATAATCTCATGATCCTTCAACAATGAAAAAAGGTTTGGCATTGTACTTTCAAATTCCACTTAAGATGAAAATGTTATTAGTATTGTCATCATAGCCCAAATAATGAAATTTGTCAGTAACGTGTGCACACTTTACTGCCTGAACTTTAGCAGTAGTAAAACAATTACAATATTTTATGGAGGAGTTAAAATATTTTTATTTTCTTATTTTATATAATAAGCATAAAAGCTGAAAAATAAAATTAAGACAGAAGATTGAAAACAGTAGTGAAAGAGCAGTTCAAATTCAGCCCTAAAATATCTTGTGTTATGCTAAAACTTGGACTTTACTAGTAAATGTATCATTTGCTTATGTTCTTTCCACAGTTATGTTATTGTAATAATGTGTACAGAGTCTTTGTCACTTCAGTCCTACTTTTCCAGATGACTCATTTTCCTCTGAATTTTTTTAAGCTGAAGCAGAACAGTGCTGTTTCACATGGATCTTATTTTATTCACTGAGCTTTTGTTTCATTCTTCATAGATTTTACTTTCAGGTAACCTTCCAAATCTAGCAAAGTTATTCAACAGAACTTCAGGTCTGAGGAAGTTTAATGACAGACTGATCAGCTGAACATGCAGTGGTAGTTGGCATACAAGTCTGAAGGCATCCTGAAATTGTCAGGATTCATTAATAAAAAAGAGAAGATCATTTATAATACATCAGATACTGTTCAGCAGTGGAGAGGGGGTTTGTTTTATTTTTGGTGAAATGAGACAGTGAAAGCCAAGTGTTCTTCTCTTAAACAGGATTTCATTTTGGTTAGTCTTTCCTTGTTGGCAGTCTAAAATGTATTTTATGCAGATTGTTAATGAAATTGTGAACAAATCCTACATAATGCATATCTGTAAAATACAGTCTTGAACAGAATGAACAAGAAATGCCATACAATAATTTGACGTTTCTCGTAATAGTGTCTTCTTATTAAGTACATATTATGTACCAAAAATAACCAGAAGCCTGCACAGCTTCTTTTCTAATCCTCAGACCACAAACAGCAGCTTGTAGTTGCTGTACATCAGTTGCACAAAGGATTAATTTAACTGAGAACACAAAGTCTACATTAGCTCAATGCTGTGCAAATGTAATAAGTTATTAGGCTATCGGGAGTTGTAGAGTGGAATAGTTTTGATGCTGCTGCTTCATCTGGTGTTAATAACCTCAGGTCTCCGTAGGACATCGAGAGGAACATTGCATCCTCACCCGCTGGGTCAGGGAGGGCAGATTCTCCGAATGTTATGACTGCCTTACCTCTTCGTAAGAAAGGCAACATTGCTATTGTAATTCTAGCTCTAAACTCTGCCAAATAAAACAGAAACTTAAAATCACTGAAGAGGTGGCCAACGCTACTTTTCCTGCACACAGCGTGCTCACCTGAAATAATTTACTTCTTTTCGACTGCCACTGTGAACATCCAAGACTATAACACTGCCTTAATTAACCAGTTCCTAATTTCCAGCTAGAACAGTAATAGCCAAAATTATGATCACTCCTTCAGTGAACTTCAGTTCCACTGTAAGAAGTACTTAAAACAAAGCCCTTTCCAATTATGTCCTTACCAGCATGAATACTGAGAAAAGCTGTACAGCCGCTGGTACTTGGCTGAACCCATGTTTTCAGTAATTCAAACTATAATTAGAATCTAAACATTAACTTCAGACCAATATTAAATGTTAACCTATCCCTAAGGTACTTCATACTCATGCATCATGCAGCATCACACAGCTTCTTATTTTTAGTCTTTAAAAACCTAATCCAGCTATTCAAGAGAGTAAAATATATTTTTACTATCACATTAATCTGACAACAAGGATAATAAGTCAAAACTAAATCTTGATGTGATTAATTTCACAAATTAATGGAACTGAGAGCTTATGATATTTGTAGCTGGTGAGAAAAACCTGGCATGCCAAGACATCATGACCATGGAAGAGACTGATGGATAAAAAGTCAAATCCATTTCCTTCTCACCTTTAAACCAGAACAAATAAGTTTCTGTTCTCGTGATTAGGATATACCAGTGTGTATATGAGACACATGTATGTATAACATACTGTGATGGGTTAACCTCAGGTAACAGCCACATGCCTACTTGGCCACTCATTCACTCCATATTCAGCAAGACATGGGAAGAAAACAGGATGGGAAAGCTTGTGGGTTGATACAAAGACAGGGAGATCACTTACTGATTACTTTCTTCGACCAAACAGACTCACCTTGGGGAAGATTAGATTCAATTGATTTCCAATAAAAATAGATTCACATACCTGGAAACGAAAAGATAGACATTAAAAAAATACCTTGCCTGTTCCCTTTCCCAGGTTCAAGTTCCCTCCTACAGTCCCCACTCCTCTACCCACCTCAAAAGGTCCATGGGGAATGAAGGATTATGGTCAGTACGTGACAGTTTCTCAGTGTCACCCCTTCCTCTTCACACTTTTCTCCTGCTCTGGCATAGGTTCTTAAGGGACTGCAGTTCCTTCAGGAAATACCTAACTGCTCCAGTGTAGGGGTCCTCCACAGGCTGCAGTGTGGATATCTGATTCACCATGGAGCATCTCCATCTGCTTGTCTGACCTTGGTGTTTTATCTACTTTACCTCATTCCATCTCTCTTTTTATCCTCTTCTTCGTCCCTCCTCTCTGCCTGTCTGATGTTTTCTGATCTTTCTTAAGTATGTTTTTACAGAGGTGCCACTAGCTTGGCTGATGGGCTCAGCTATGTCCTGTGGTGGGTCAGCTGGAGCCAACTGGAATGACTGTTTAGCACAGGGCAGTCCCTGACCTCTTCGCACAGAAGCCATCTCCACAGCGTACACACTGTACACGTCTACAAGCACGTCTGCTGCTGTGTAGCATTTCAGGGTGTGCTGCAGTTCACTTTGAAAGTTGTTCCAAAATTTGCAGGTTCAAAAGCAGAAAAAGGTTGTGTTTCTCCCAAATATTTAGCCCATTGTTAAAATTATACTGGCAAATTGAACTCAGTAGCTCCTAAAATCTGTTATTTCTCTGTCTCCAGGGCTGTCTCCAGGCCCTGTCCTGTTAACCGCAGCAATGGAATGGCTGCCTGAGCAAGGACTGCAACCGCTTCGCTCCCTGTGGGTTTTTCCTCTTTCAGAGTCCTCTGGTCTGGGAGTCTCCATTATTGGTGTAGTGCACAGTGCAGGGGCTCCCTATAGATTACTATCGGGTTCTTTATGCAAAGTGGTACCTGACGAATTAAATATAACTCACCCTCAGAAAAAATAGTCTAGACTCTGAACCAGTACAGGATAGTTGCAAGATCCATCTGGTGCAGCAACACCTTCATCTTACTCCTGCCACTTCCAGCTGTGCTAAGGGAGTAAGCCAGCAGTAAAATCACAGAGGACTTTGAATAAAGGATGCAGACACAGCACTGAGGGGGATGCATGCTGAAAAAACATAGAGAACACAACAAAGCCAGCCTTTAACAATTAATCAAGATACTACAATTTCTGGGGTAGGTTTCAAAACTCTTATTTCAGCTTCTTTCCTTGATGCTACTATCTGATGCTTCTGTTATCCTTTCCTTCTGCAGATTACTACAGCCTTTTATAAATGGGACAGGCTAGGAAACAGCAGTGAAAAGATTCTTTTCTAATTCACACAAAACTTGTTATCTTTCCTGTAAGTGGATCAATTTGTAGGAGAGATCTCTAGGTCATCTACAGCCACCTCTAACAATGGGGAATGCAAAGGCATGCCCTTTTCCATCTGAATAACTGTATTCCATCAGTATCTAGTTTTTAAAAAGAGTATGTTCATGAGGTATCAGATCAGATGATTTATTCTATAGCGGAGGTTCATTCTTTATAATTCTGAAAGTGTGACTCTTCTGTGAAAGGGTTTTTAGTTTCTAGGCCACGTCCCATAAAACTGATCACTGCTGTGCTGATGGATAAAGGGGAGCTATGCCAGGGAGGCAGAGAGGAAGAATAATCTGAGAACCACTAAGAACGTTCTTAAAAACATTTTTGTAACATATGCAGCTGAGAGCTTTTTCAGTACTCTCTGTCAGCCTGGGCCAGTCCATCCATCCCAAACCCACAGGAACAGAATTAGATACTTATTACACCACCATGTATTTTTTCCATGTCCATTCTATCACTTTGTACCGGTATCTATGGAGGAATTGTGTCTTTCTGTGTACTGTGTTTATATGCATTCATGCACGTACTTTCTGTTCTTTAAAATCAGACAGAAATCAAGAACCTTATGCTGAAGGTTCATATTAAGCCATCCTTCTAAAACCTTTATTGGATCTAAAGAGAACAGGAAATATTTGGCATATTTGTCAGACCAGCTGAAAGTCTAATGAAAAAGAAAATGATTGTCAAAACTGCAAAGAGGAATTATTTCGTACATTTTTAAAGGGCATTTAATATTTTTTATGGTTTGATTTTAAAATATGCTTTTAATAAGAAGCTTTAAGTTTCCTTATTGTTTTAGTAATCTGGCTATTTTTCACTGACATGTTTTATCTTTCTTCTGATAGTTACCTAGTGGCAAGGAGAGATTATTTTGGCTAGATTAAGATGCAAAGTTAAATACCGAAGATAAGCCTTCAAGCCCTTGGCATTACAGCTAGAAGAATCACTTCTGTAAATCACTAACTGCCTGTAAGTGGTTATTCTAGCTCCTTCACAGATACTCATATTCACACATGGCATTAACTTTGCAATCCAAATCTAAATTCAAGATGATTATGTGAAGTATGATTAATTTTTAATGCAAGAACAAAGAAGAAAATGTAGGGGGAAAAGTAGACCATGTAGCTCAGTCAAACACTTCGAATTATTTTCTTCTTTAAAAGAAAGAAAATCCTGAAATGTTTGCAATGCTAAAGAAGCACTTGTTATAGCATTTTTAGAACAACAAGTTTTATGGAAATTGTTTTTTAAACAAAGGCAAAAGGGACTTTGTCCTGACGGGCATTGATACCAATGTATCAAGGTATTTCTTTTAACAGGTATTCTATAGCAAGGAGATACCTCCTTCCTATTTAATTTCTAAATGATTCTATCACCATCGTGTCCGAGAACTGTTTTCTTCGTTCTTTGTTTTGGTATGGTTTTTATTCCAGCCATGTTAAGACACAGTAGCAGCATAGTTTGGGCTGATATGAGCAGAAAAGATTCACAGACTAAGTCCATCTGTTAGATAAACAGCCCGACTTTCTGAGCAGAGACTCTTCCCTATGTCAAAAATGATAGCAGGATGTTTTACCCAGACTCTGTCTCAGACCTGAAAAAGAGCTTTTGTGCTTCAAGATTTGTTCTATTTTTCTACCCATATTTTTTAAACTAAGAAAATTTAATTACCCTTCCTTCAAAACTGTTACTTATGATGAAGACTGTTTTACTTTTTCATTCTGGATTTCACGTGGTATCTTTTCCTCCTGTGTAAATTAATGTAATAGGCTCTCTCTGCGTTTACGACTACAAGGTATTCATATATGTACTAATGTGCTAGACCTTGACCTCATTTAATCTGATCTAAGTCCAAACCAAAAGTTAGCTGAGCTTTCAAGGAGTTTATTCGATGAAATGTACAGAAATCTGCCTCAGACAGGAAAAGAAACCCACTAAACAATACTTTCTCTGAAATTTCAGCATCATTTCCATTTTCTTAGTGTGGCTTTTCTAGAATAGACAAATATACAATTTTTTTTTCTCTTTGGCAGAATTTAAAATAGAAAACATGGAATTAACCAGGGTGAATTATAGACTGGTACAGGCTGCGGGAGCTGAGGTATTGCCAACATAAGGACTACTTAGTGAGCAGTGGACCAGTGAAGACTAACCCTTGCAGTAAATCCAACCCCACGCCTTATGTGTGTGGAAAAAGCAACAGAGAATGAGAAAATGCTCTTCGTCTTGTTATAAATAGTGGAAAAGGACAATCCATCAGCCAGCCTGGTTGGTGCTCCTGCAATTGATGTTTTGCTTTGCCATCCTTGGCAGGGCTTTGAGCTCTGATGCATTCACATGAAGCTGGAAGCAGGGAGCTGTGGCAGGACTGTTGGGAGCTGCCCCCCTCACACTTCCCCCTGCCCCACAGCCCCCCATGGTGCAGAAAGTGTTGATTTGCTTGCGTCTCTCTCCTTATGAAGTATAAGGCAAATTAATTAAAGTATTGCAGAGATGGTGTACAAAAGGTTGGATTTAGAGAGTGTGAACATGAATACACGTCAATGCCTCAGCACGGTCAAGTTCATGCCGTGCTTGTGGCACAGCACAGCTAGACTGCATTAATTCAGAAGACAAGGGATCATTTAGGAAACAAGTGTCTCAGAAATGGTTCAGTTCTTCCTTACGATATCCACTTGGTACCTCATCAAAGCAATGACTATAAAACTACAAGTCTTTTACTTGTTTTTTCAAAGTACTGCAACGGGGGCTGCCCATGCAAATGTGGAATTGAGCCTGTATTGATTTAGGCTCTATTACATAAAAGCAATCCAGATTTTAGGCTTTCTCTAAACAGGAATGACTGATCTGTTCTTTGTATTATCCTGATAAATTTTTAGAAGGCTTCATTAGTGTATAACTAATCTCATAAGTGGGTTTTATTTGGATAATGATGCTTCTTATGATGCCGCAGTATTGCATGCTGACTAGATCCTTCTTTTTATGACTGTGTATAAACCCTAATTAATTATTTCTGTCCTTTTTTAGGTCTGTACATTTTTCTAGCGATGAAATCTTTGTATTGCTTGTTTTTTCTAACCTGAAGAAAGCCTCTACCCATTCTTTGAATCAGTGTTCCTCATACAGACACTGTAGGTCTGCCTGTGCAGAAAACCAGCAGACACATAGTTAAGTATTGTTCCAAAACATGGACTCAGTATGCTAAAATCTGAGATACTTTAGCAATGTAAAATCTCAAGAAAGCCCAGCTCTTACTGAGACTATTCCCTCTCATTTCTTTATGTGAAGGACACCACCATGCATTTGGTCTCTACTTTTATAAAATATGCAGCAAATCTCTTTAGAAATTTTTCACTATCAGGGAGGTGAGATCTTCTCTTTAGACCATGAATAAATACAAAAAAATAAAGACGAAAATAGATCATCAGGCCATTTTTACCTCTTCTTCGGAAATTTTCAAAGAATATGCTGTATTCATTTACACTTTCAGCTTTTGTTGTACATCTGAGCTTCAGCTGAAAGTGACTGCAAGGAGGTTCTATATGGAAAGAATTCTCCATGGGTCCCTTAACCAAGACAAAATGAAATTTTCAGCCTCATTTTCCGGTGTGGTTTAGGTCCATTTGAACGTAATCAATGCAATCAGACATACATGTGAGCTTCCATCATCATTTCAAGTGGTCCCGTCTCTCTTTTGTCTTGATTCCCGAGTGTGAACAAGAATGGGCTTCAAATCAAAGGGGAAAGACAGTCCTGGAAACTGACCAGATGACCAAAAGAGGAGATATAGCATGTTGAAGCAATCTAAAGAAACAAAATAAATTTCTTACTTTATGTTGTAAAAGAAATTTCTATCTTCTCATGATTCCACAGCAAAGTCAGCTCATTTAGCTTCACTACACACTCCTGGGACAATCTTAATCCCTTTGGTTCCTGCAATAAATTCATTCTCAGGACTGTTATCCCATAAACATGAATTCTATCCTCTCGACCTTTTTCTTGGAAGCAAGGTTTGCATTCCTCTGATTTTATATTTTTAATATCACAGGTTTTGTAATCTACCTGTAACTTTGCTACTTATTTTCCAAAACAGTGAAGGGTGATATGGCTGCTTATTTTATGTGTGCAACAGAGAATAGTAAGCAAGCAGGATCCAGATTTGGCCAAACACTCTGTGCCACTACTACAGCAACTGTAGTAGCGTTAGCATTCAACTATGCCTGTTTGTTAACAGGTAAGAAGTACTGCTCCATCTATACCATGCTTTATACATGTCCTTTCAATATTATTGTACATACTATTTCAGCTGCCAATAAAGAGAGACTCAGTAGAAAGAAACTGAGTTGCGAATGGGAGACAAAGAGAGATGGGTAGACAATCTCCGGTCTTAAGTCTTACATATTGTTGACTAGCCTTTAAGTGAGCAAGAAATAATGTATGGATGGCTTTCAGTGTTATCCTCTCTTGATTTCTCAAAACAAAAAAAAAAGTTTAAATTTCATATATTTCCACAGATTACAAGTTAAAAGAAGAGTCTTGAATTGAGGAATTGAGTCAGTTAATTTGTAGTCTTTATTTGAATTTTTGTTTCATTTTGACCTTTTTTGCTTCAGACTACTCTTTGTACACTGCCAATGACTTTTTGTGCCAAAGAAAATTCTGTTTCAGTCAGAGCTCTTCTGCTGTAGATAAATGTCAAAACAGGAAAGCTGTGGGAAACAAACCCAATTATATTTTTTCCAATCATAGTGTCAGAATAAAAAACATAGAAAATTCTTAATAATCTTTCTTTATCTTCTAATTCTTTTTTTAACTGACCAGTTTTTGTTAGCCTTCTTCATGGAATATATTATCTTTTGATGTTATTTTCATGACAGTAAATTACAATTAAAAGAATCACAGAATATTATCTAGAGGGTAGCTGATAAAAAAAGCTGGATTCTTTAATCTGGTATTGTATGTTGCCTAAACCTGTAAATAAACCTGGTCTGTACTATTAAAGTGAATCCATGTGATGAGAATGAGTTCACAAAATGTTATAATATTGCAAATGTTTCCTTTACAGTTGAAGTATTTCTGGAGTCTGTGTGATCAGAATATACAAAACATCATAACAGTTAGAAATCTGGAAGTAGTGAAAATATTTTTTGCTGTGATGATAATTGCGCATTGGAACAGGTTGCCCAGAAAGGCTGTCCAACCTTCATCCTTGGAGGGTTGCCCTGAACAATGTGGTATAAATTCAATATTGACAATGCTGTGAGCAGCAGGTTAGACAAGAGACCCCCCTGAGGTCCCTTCCCATCTGAATTAATCTGTAATTTTAAGTCGCAGGAAATATTAAAAATAGATTATGCTAGTATCTTCTAGGTACAGTTCCGTCTATAAAACTAACATTGACAACTTTGTTCTATCTTCTGTAATACATGACAGATTTGGGACTGTCCAGTAATAAAATCAAATAGTTGAAGTATGTTTTTTTTCTAAACAGCCTATGAGGAAACTTAATTTGAAGAATTCAGGAGGAGGTTAATTCAGTTGAAAATGGTATGTTGTGTGGGTCTATTCTTAGATCATTTGTTTTCCTAACCATTTTTATGACACAGAAAGAGTGCTCACTATCGTATTTAATACCAAAAGCTGATGATCCAGTAATACTTTAGCCACCAAGGATAACTCTCTTCCCAAAACTGTAAATAATAACAATAATAACAACAATAACTAACAATAACAACAACAATAATAATAATAAAAAACAATAATAACGAGACTGTGCCAAATAAAACATATATTAAGACCTTGCCTTATGATATTTGTTGCTTTCAGGTGGCCATGACTCTGAAAGTGGATGTGCAGACAATCTAGAGGTATTGAGTACTGAGAGACCTTAAGAGTCAAAAGGCAAGAAGGTTGAATTTTATATGAAGAGATAAAATAATTGCCTTGAGACGACATAAAAATTATTGATGGAAACTAGTAGTGACAGGAAAAAACAGATGGCAAGCAAAACAGCAGTAAGACATGCAAGCTAAGAAACTCAGAATTGAGCAGCATTACATATGCTTTGGAAATTACTGGTTAAAGACCATTAATCAAGATCTTTTCTCAAAATAAGTTTATTTTTTAAATAAATATCTTTAGTCAGCAAAGATCATAAGATCCTTCCTTTCTTGTATTGATGTGCTTCAAGATAAAAATTATGAGAATTGATAAGCCACTCCAAAATTTAGTCAAATTCCAGCAGAAAATAAGGTGTGTAAAAATAAGAAAGAAGAGGAATTATTAAAACAGAAAAATTCACACTTAATGATACCCTTCTCTCTCATTTGATATTCAGTTACAGTCGTTCTTTCAAAAAATTCAGACTGCGGTCTGGTTGTGTTAAGAAAGAATCAGTAACCAGCTCTTTGTGGGGAGAAAGAATGGGTCTGCCAGGTTGCCTGGCCAAATTAAAATTGTCCTTGTTTTTTAAAAATTATTTTTATTATTATC
>VZSF01002301.1:8291-42852 GCA_013398295.1 Chionis minor
TCACTTGCTACTTCTTTTTTTTTTTTTTTTTTTTAATATATATATGGTTGCAATTTCCTGTGTTCTATTTTTTGTCTACTGCCTCTTGTCTTTCCAATGGGAACCTCTGTAAACAGTTGGCTCCATCTTCTCTTCAACTGCCCAACAAGTGTCTGAAGAAAGAATAAAATCTTCTCCCTATCTTTTTTCTATTAAGGATAAACAAACACAGTTCTCTCAACCTCCCCTCTCCAGCCCATTAGTCATCTTGGTCAACCTTGGATGAACTTGCTTGAGTTTATTAATGTCTTGTACTGAGGATCCCTACACTAGGCACAATAGTCTAGATATAATCTTACAAGTGTCAAATAGAAGGGAAGAATCTTTTCCTTTTACCTACTCTCAGTAATACAGTCCAATAGGCAGTTGGCCTTTTTTTTGCTGCAAGGTCATCCTTCAGACTCAAGTTCAACATGCTGTCTATCAAGGCCCGAGATCCTTTTCTGGAAAACTGTCTTCTATTTAGCTGTACTCCAGCTTATAGTGTTGCATAGGGTTACTGTGTCACAAGTGTAGAACTTTGTATTTTCCTTTACTGAACTTCTTGAGATCTCTGTTCGTCCATTCCTCCAGTATGTAGAGGTTCTTCTGAATAGCAAACCTATCTTGGACCTCCGTATCAATGCTTCCTCTTGTGTCTTCTGCAAACTAGCTGAAAGTGTACTCTATCCCCACATGCAGATTGTTATTAAAGAGATAAACCAGTCTTCAGTATTGACTTCTCACAGATGCCACCAGTAATGGGCTACCTGTACTGGTGCCTGGGGTTATTCCTCCCCAGGTGCAGGACCCTACGCTGTCCTTTGTTGAATTTCATCAGGTTTCTCTCTGCCCAACTCTCCAGCCTGTCCAGGTCACATTGAATGGCAGCACAGCCTTCTGGTGCGTCAGCCACCCCTCCCAGCTTTGTGTCATCAGCAAACTTGCTGATGGTACACTCCATCCCTTCATCCAGGTCATTGATGAACACATTGAACAGGACTGGACCCAGTACTGACCCCTGAGGAACACCACTAGTCGCAGGCCTCCAACTAGACTCTGCCCCACTGATCACAACCCTCTGAGCTCTACCTGCCAGCCAGTTTTCAATCCATCACACTGTCCATTCATCTAACCCACATTTCCTAAGCTTAGCTATGAGGATGGTGTGGGAGACGGTGTCAAAAGCCTTGCTGAAGTCAAGGTAGACAACATCCACTGCTCTCACCTCATCTATCCATCCAGTCATGCCACCATAGAAGGCTATCAGATTAGTCAGACATGACAAGCTGTTACAACATCTTTCCAGGTACAGAAATGAGGCTGACTGGCCTGTAGTTTCTTGGATCTTCCTTCTTGCCCTTTTTGAAGACTGGAGTGATGTTGGCATTCCTCCAGCCTTCAGGGACCTCACCTGTTCTCCAGGACCTTTCAAAGATGATGGAGAGAGGACCAGGAACAACTTCTGCCAGCTCCCTCAGCACTTGTGGGTGCAGCCCATCAGGACCCATGGACTTGTGGATGTCCAGTTTACTTAGTTGGTCTCTAACTTGATTGTCCCCAACCGAGGGAGGGTCTTCCTTCCTCCAGACTTTCCCTGTTACCTGTACAGTCTGGGAGTCCTGAGGGCTGGTCCGAGCAATGAAGACTGAAGCAAAAAAGGCATTCAGTACCTCTGCCTTCTCTGCATCGTCTGTCATCATGGCACCCATCTCATTCAACAGGAGGCCCACATTCTCTCTAGTTTTTCTTTTCCCTCCTATGTACTTGAAGAACCCCTTCCTGTTGACCCTGACATCCCTTGGCAGGTTTAATTCCAAGGGAGCCTTTCCTCGTTTCAACCCTGCATACTCTGATGGCATTCTTGTAATCTTCCCAGATGGCCAGTCCCTTCTTCCACATATTGTAAACTTCCTTTTTCCACTTGAGCTTCATATACTTGGAAAAGGCTTCATGCCCTTCCCAGGAACTGATGTTAAGCTAACTGATCTGTAGGTCTCTGGACCCTCCTTCTTGTCCTGCTTAAAAGGTGAACATTAAAAATTTGTCTTCAGTAATTCATTTGATCACCATGACTTGTCAAAGATGACAGAAAGAGGCCTTACACTGTCACTAGCCAGCTTCCTCAGCACCTTTGAAGCACTCATTTGGTTTCATGGAGTCTGGTACGTCCAATTAGCTTAGGACGTTCCCAAATTTAATCTTCCTGTGTTATGAGGAATGACTTGTTCCTACAGAGTCTGCTTAAAGGATGGGTGGCCTGGCATGCTCAAAGACAAATGTTATCAGTGAAACCTGAGACAAGAAAGACTTTGGAATATCTCAACTTTTCCCAAGTTCCTTTTTTTTCTATACTCTACCCCACTGAGCAACAGCCCACATTCTTCTCATCCTTCCTTGGCTAACAATGTATTTCCAGAAGCTCTTCTTGTTGCACTTCACAAACCTCCCTACTTTCAGTTACAGCTGTTGCACTTTCTTAACTTCAGCCTTGCATGCTCTGGCACCATCTATATATTCCTCCCAAGCAGACCTTCCCTGTTTCCACCTTCTTTATAGTTTGTTTTGGATTTTTTCAGTATGCTCCTCTGTTGTGGTATATTGTGGTATACCATGGGGCTTTGGCCTGAATTCATGGCTCCGTGTGACTTCACATGCATTTCCAAACAGCTGCATTCCTTTTCATGTCTTTGCAAGATACCCAGTCCAAATAATGATGCTAACAGGGCTGTATTATCTGTATTCACCAAGGCAGCATGGAAAACAATAAAACAATTTGTCGTAGATAGTTGTCCCGGTTCCAACAGGGACAGGGTTAATATCTGGCCCAGCACAGGTATTCCATGCCCAGTATTTGGGGGGAGCCGGCCAGGGAGGGGAGTCCCCTGTTTGGGAGCTGGTGGGGACGGTCCGGGTCCGGTGGGAGCGCGGTGGTACAGTGCCCCTATTTGTACATTCCTCTGCCAGTGCTATTGTTGTTTGCCAGTTTTTCTTTGTTGTTCTGTTAAACTGCTTTTATCTCAACTCATGAGTTTTTTGCCTTTTTATTCCAATTTTCCCTCGCCGCTGCGAGGGTTGGGTGAGTGGCCACGCGGTTCTTTGTGCTGGCTGAGGCCAAACCACAGCAGTCCCTTTTTGGTGCCCAACGTGGGGCACGAAGGGTTGAGATAACGGCAGATCTGACCAGAGCTTGTTAAAATGAATTTGTTGTATATGTTTGTTACATTAAGCTAAATAGTCACCTGTCAGGATGTTGCTTTGTTTGTTCTCATGGCTGTGTTATGTAAATTCCTACATGCCTTATGTGCTCCCAGTGATGCTGTTTGTAACCGCTGGGAGAGAGATCAGGATTATCATTTTGCTGTCCTGTGCAATATCAACTTATGATATGATAATCACTTTTCAGGCAGTTGTGTTGGGGACTTTATGTAGTACTACTGTCCTGTCCATACCTTAGGCACTGTCTTGCAGAATTTATTAATAATCACACCCAGTCTATGGGGAAAACAGGGGGGGATTACTTTCCCCACCTCCTTCGCCTCCCTGTTCTCCTTTGGGCCAGGTGTGACAGCTTTTGAGACTTTTGAATATCCTTGGGATGCAATAACCAGCACGTTCCTATTGCTCTGTCTCCTGAATGTGTTTCAAGTCATGTGTAGGGTTAAACAGTTGTTTAAGACCACCAGCCAGAGACCTGCCCCAAGGCTGGATAGTTATGGTCATGGGTGGCACGGCATGTGGGAGAGTATGGGCAGGTATCTAGAGAACTTCTCACCTCCAATGCTTTGGGACTTCACCCCTGAACAACTACAGGACCCTGATAAAGTGATAGAATATTTGAAAGGAAAATGCTGTGGGTATTCCAGAGAGGCACAACTTACTGCCCTGTGCTGGGCTCTGGCCAGTATCTACCAAACACTGCTTGTTGTGCAGCACCCCCAGGGGACAGAGGGGGACACCAGACCGGCAGTCACTCTTTGTGCCGGCTGAGGCCAAACCACGACAGTAGTTCTCCAATACTTGGAAATTTCTGTATTAATGCAAAACTATTCAACATGCCTTTGTTTACCCTTCTTGTCAGACTGTTTCTTTAGTATGCAAGTTTGGTGGTTTTTGCAAAGAATGGTGAAACAAATTTCTGGTCTGTTTTTTTCCCTTCTGCTTGTTGGTACACTTACACATCATCAGCCTTTTTTTGTTCTTAAAATGAAATTAGCTTGTAATGCTATTTATCACTTTGGCACATACTTTTAATAATGTCTGTAATGATCCATAGGAGATATTTATTTACCTTGAAATTTCATTTTCATCAGAAGTATAGTTACTATGCACAAACAAAATAAAGCATTCCCCAATGCAGTGTGCCATCAAACTCCATATAAATCAAATCACTTCAAAAGTGAGATAATTGAAAAGTCTTAAATTAATATGAAGGAGCTGTAAATCTTAAATTCACAGGAAGAAAAACCTTGACCAACACAGCTTTTGTATATGCAGACTCTAGATTAAATTCTGTTTTCAGTTACATGTCACTGAGGGAAGGTTTCTCACTTGAAAAGAAAACCCACAAAAAACAGAACCCTCAACCCCCCACCTCCCCCCTGCCTCCAAAAAAACCCCAACCCAAACCAAAAAACCAGGATAGAAATAATGTTTATATTCTTATGGAAAACTTTAATTTCCTGAATTAGTTATTTTTCATAGCACAAGATATATTTCCAAGTTATAGCTTGTTTTCCAGAGTAATTTATGGAACACACTACCAGCCTCACCCTTTCATGTGTACTAGGCATGAAATCTCCTCAATTACCTGGGACCCTATCCTCTATAAGACTTCACATAGATCCAGATTTACTACTTAATGAATAGAATTTTACAGAAAATATTGACTTAACTATAAGGAAGAAATGAAAAAAAAAAAAAATAGAAATAAACCAGGAGACTGAAGAGTGATAGTTCATAAGAGTAATAAGAACTCAAATATACTTTAAATTTTGTTTAAAGAACTTTTCCAAATATTATTTTATTTAATACATATTAAAAAAAAAAAAAAAAAAAAATAGAAATAAACCAGGAGACTGAAGAGTGATAGTTCATAAGAGTAATAAGAACTCAAATATACTTTAAATTTTGTTTAAAGTACTTTTCCAAATATTATTTTATTTAATACATATTAAATAAGTAACAATAAAACATTGTTTGTTATTTGATTCTTTTGGATTAACTAATATAGTTTCTGATTGTCAAAGATACATAGTCGTGACATCATGATCTAAACTGAAGAGGAAATACAACACCTTAACCGCAGGGAAATGGAATTGTACAGTATCTCAGGAATATCAGCAATGTAGTGTTACTTTACTCCTGATTTTAGATCTTCATATCTTGCTCTGATATTTATAATAAGAAATTTGCAATTTTTGTACAATTGCTTAAATGTCTACAGTTCTGTTGTTAGGTTTTTCAATGCCATCTAGACTACAACAGCATGAAACCATAAAAACCTATTCTATACCAAAGATACAGTGGCATTTACAAAAAGGATCTTCTGTTTCACAGGGTTGATGCATTCAGCACAAGTCCAGTTCACAGGAAACATCTGAGAGAAATATCTTCACTTTCAGGAACATGTTATCAAGTTACAGTACAGGGCACCTAGTTTAGTTCCAAATCTACTCCGAATATCAGAGAAGACAAATCTATGTTTTTAAGACTTGCACTCAATCCATACAGCTTCAGGCGCTGTTGGGTTTGGGTTTTGTTGGTAGTTTTGGTTTTTGGTTTTTTTGTAGTCTGTGTAGAAGTGCTGTTACCTTCATAAGGGGATTTTCACGAATGGTCTCTCCTGATTATGAATACAGCTTTCTTTTCTTTTTAAGTACCAATGTTAGTGAGCTTATGGAATCCAGATCTTCCTTATTGGAAGAGTACTTTAGCTCACAATCTGTATTACAGCAAAGAGGTTTTTCAATCTCCAGTTCAGATGCCATTCAACTTTGTATAAAATGATAGTGTAAACATAACTGGGCCAAAGAACAAAATATAGTGAATGGATTATGGTCCTTCAGGTGGTATGGAGAAAGTCTGACTTCAGTTCTTTTACAACTTCTTTGCCACAATATTTTTATTGTATACATTTTAAAAAATATTTACTTTTAACCTCCTTGTTGGCAGGTTTGGCATAATTTTATAGCATTTTTTAAGAGGTGGCTTTTTTCAAATAACACCTATGTTTACATTTTTCAAAAACATGACAACATATATGATAAGAAAAGTAATGTTAGTTCTGGAATAGTTAAAGGTGATATCACAAATCTTTTTGTATTCATTTCACATCATTGTGAAATGTGCGTATTTTGGAATTTCATAGGGTTAATGAATTTCCAGGACCAGACTACAGTCACAGTGTCTTCTTGTTTTATAATAAGAGGAGGGGGGAAAAAAATTAAAAGGCATTAAAATAACCCCCAAAATTATCACTGCTTGGAAAAAAAAATAGATTCTAATAGACTTATGTTAATATTAGCCCAGAGATCCAAACTAATGTATCACTTGCGGTTTCTGGACAGCTCTGAAAATTACTGTTAAGTAAAGCAGGAAGCAAAAGGAAAGTTTTTTTCATTAAAGAAATTAATGAAAACAACAGGCAGTAAAACAGTCTTGGAAAGAAAAAAAGAATCACCAGAGAATGATGTTATTTAAAAAGCACAAGCATTCATTTGTTATGGTTGAATATGATAATCTGGATACTTTTGCATGAGAAATCCTCACTACTGGTTCTTGTTGGCAAAGAAGCCTTAATTTTCTCATGATGGGTAAGCAAAGCTGTTACTCAGAAGAATGGAGAGAAATGATACTCTTGAATCTGAAAACATCTTACAACTCATCTAAAAATGTAATAAAAAAAAAATTCTACTGTTCCTACTAGAGTAGAAAAGTTTTCCAAACCATGTTGCATTATCTTGAAAGTATTTACTATATGGTTTAGTTATTATTATCTTTTTCTGTACAGTATAAAATGCAGGTTTCCAGGGTACATTTTACAAAGACCTTTTTTTTGTTTTTTCTTTCCTGCAGCCTGTCCTTCCCTTATATAACCTAAACAATATGTTCTTAATCAGAAAGAGGGAACATCATGTGAGAAAAGCAAGTGAAAAATAAATATAATACGTTTTCAGTTATATTTTTTCTGACTATTACTGAAGCTACTGTTTTTCCTTTGCAAAAGTCTCCCTATTAACAAGTTGTACCAGGGGGGTTTAAGTGAACATTTTCAGTATTATGACTAGGGTTTTAGCCATGCAAATCAAATTAAACTTAATGGTGTACAACAGCAAAACTAAATCTCTCTGCACCCTGCTGAAAGCCTGTCTTGAAGAACCAAATGTAAGAGGGGTGGGGGGAAAAAAAAAAAGATTGAAAAAAAGAAGGAAAGACATTTAGACATTTTAGATTAGAGTCCAGAAATAGTAAAAGTTTCATAAGTGCTTCTGAAAATATATGGAGTTTTTTTAAATTTTAAAATGACCTGTCAAGTTTAGGGTTAATAAGTTCTTAGTAAAACTGTCTCCCTGCTTTTTTTCTTCTTTATTGGCAGAAATCTAATGAAAAACTTATTGATTTTGGAGCTAACAGCTTAATCAGATTGTCATGATCCTGTGAACACATACCTTAAAACTGTACTATTCCTAATCAAAAAACACCAAAACACCTTGAAGAAATGTAGATTCCATCTCTGGACAGAGAGGAGTTAAGAATTTAAAGTTAAACAGTTTCTAAAGTTCATTGTATGAGCATTTAATGGTACTATTGTTTGAATGGAAATAGATTTATTTTGTTAACAGTAATGATTAGTTTTCCATCACAGTGCACAGGGAATTACTGTCATTTCTGCTTATGTTGATCAGAATTTCTCAGATGTTCTGAATATAACTCTGATTCATAGTCTGTACAATCCTTTTTGAAGTGCGTTCTAAAATTTAAATCATCTGGTCTTTATTCTTTTCCATTTTTTTTGTTTCTCATCTGAAAATGAATGTCTGTTTATGTATTGAAGTGTCTTTTCTTTCTATGTGTGCACATAAGTCCCACTGACATTACGACAAGTTAAGCATAAATGTTGAAAAAAGAATATATTTCTTAGGATTTTGAAGATATGTATTGCTGCCTCCAAGTCTTCTTTTCTCTTCAGTTTCCTTTGATAGATCACTATCAATTGCACCAACGGATGAAGTCAAATCTTTACAGACCTTGTGCTTTAAGTAGATATTCCTCACAGCATAACAGTCCTTGGTTAATAACCCAGAGATTTTTTTTTTTAAAGGCTTGTGTGTTTTTTTACAACAGAATGCATACCAATTTTATTTGACATAATACAGTGTATTGTCCCTGCAACTTGATGAAAACTAGTCCACTTTTTATATACTTCATGGAAGTTTGATGGGAAGTTTCTATTCTTAACACTTTGCGTATTTTATTTTCTTAGTAAGGTCTTTTAGTGGTGGTAATTGCCCTGAATGTCTGTACATAGCCTTAGCCCTTCTATTATTATTATTATTATTATTATTATTATTATTATTATTAAATTTAAATTGCAGTACCCAAAAAATGACAATGGTAAACTAATTAAGACATGTTCTCAAAGTATAAATCTGAGCCTCACTCTTTGCTCGTGTGAAAGATGGGCTTTATTGATCAAGTTATAAAATTAATGTCTTGATTATTTGATGGAGGGAGAATAAGAAAAAATTGTTATATTAGTCTCATCACTCTTTTTAATGCCAAGAGAAGTTGGTATGTCTTCTCTGCACTAGCCTTCCTATGCTATCCATAAATGTCAGAAAATTCAAGGCAGATCTGCTTTTTGAAGCTGGCACATAAGAAGACATTTCCAGAAGAGCACACAATCAATACATACAAAGAAAAGGCTTGGGGATAGAAAGAGTTACAGCATTCAAGAATATCACTTGCTAATGAGCTCATATATGTGCTCATTCAGAGAACTGAACTCCTTTATTTCAGTCATGTGAGCTATTGCCCGGTGTGCTTCTCTGTATGAGTAAAGAGCAGCTGCTGCTGGTCTACTGGCCTACTGCATATGCAGATAAACAGAAAATGGCAGGCAGATGAAGGGTTGGGGCTTTTTTTAGTTCTCCCAATGTACTAGAATGAATTTATGCAGAAATCACTGTGAACAGTCTTAACTGCAAACAAAAATAATTTCTTTCCTAGGTTGACAAGGAACTGAGAATAGAATTCCACTGTAAGCAATATACTGCCTCATAGATCAATTTCATTTTTGCTCCCAGAATAATCTAGTCCGTGTAATTTAAGCCTTTGATTGCTTTCGTTGTTTATCCAAAAATGACTGAGAGTGAAATGCAACAATTTTTCAGGAGGCTGAGTAAGGCACTCCGTTTCTGTTTCCTCTGCATGAGAAATCACTGAGAGAGAAGTGTCTGATTTTTTTCTTCTTCCTTTGTTTTCATACATTTCTAAGACCATGCACAGATTCATGATATTGTTGTAAAGCAAACTCCTAGGTATTCAACAGCTTGGTCTTGGAAGGTGAAAGTTAGAGGCTCAGTCTGTCTGAAGGCAAAAGTTTTTACAGCATACAGCTGACTCTTACAAGAAGTTTATCACTTCAGTGATATTCTGGTCCTTTTCATGCACACAGCATATTTGTCAAGCTTCCTTAGAGGACTTAAATGCTGTTCAAACGTGTGTCTACCTATTCCATGTTTACAGACTACTTGGAAGGAAAAAGGTGCACTTTCCCTTGAGCAGGTATTTTTGAGAATACATAGATAGCTAAAGTTAAGAGCCAGGAAACTTTTAGAATAAACATGACCCTAAATGAGTTTAAACACTTCTGGAGAGATAGATTGGATCTATTCCCTCACAATAAAAAGAGATAAAAAGGGCCTTTTATATGCCTCGAACTGTTGACAGACAGAAGGACCATTTAGTCAAAGAACAAGTAATATCCATTACCAGTTCCAAGAACTTCTCTCTTTTCTGTATTTAAATCCTAATGAGAACCACAAATATCGCAGCCATCTCAGGATGGATGCTATTGTTTATCTGTATCTGGAAAAAGCTGAAATGATCCTGTATGATTTAGCAGTAAATACAAATAAAGTTTTCTGCTTTCAGTATTTACTAAAATAAGATGAAAGGCAAAGTCAGAGAAATAGACAATATTACGACCATTTCTTAGATGTTTATAAAATTGCCTTCCTACTCTGGTTACTCCATATTGAAATGGTAGAAATATTTTTCATTATAGTCCTGGTGTTCTAGACAATTAAAGGGGCAACGCTGATCACTATGCTTGCTACCATGAGTTTCTCTCTGTCAACGAATATAGCTACAGAACACAAAATACAATGAGAATCTATGAATTTTATACAGAAATTGTAGCAAAACAGTTTATCCTGAATTTCTTCCAGTGTGACAAGTCAGTCAATATGAAAGGTATCACTGACATACCTTCCTTTTGTTTCATGTGTCCCCGTAAAAGGCAAAAACAGGAGGAAAAAGAAAACAAACAAACTCCTTTCAAGCATTTCTGTTTCTTAATCTCACTGAACCAAATATAAGGCTGTCTCTATTAATTTCCATGTTTAATGAAGTAAGAGCAAATACTCCTGAAGAAAGCATATGACAATGAAATGTAATCCCAGTATATGCACAATCTCTGCTACAGTTCACACAAAACAAATTGGACAATATAGGCAGTTCATGATACAATGCAAGGCTTTCTAGAAATTTTGTAGGCTACATTTTTTCTACAATTACAATCACGATTGTCTTTTATGTCTGTCTTTGCTTTGTTGATGAAAGTAGCTTATGAGATTTCAACAAGGAACCAAAATAGAAAATAAAATTTAAAAATAAATAAAAATTGAATGGCTTTAGTGAGAAGTTAGGATTTCACTAAAATATTTACGTTGAGAGGTGACTCACCTTGCTTTAAATGGCATGATGAACTAAGGTTATTTATTTTGTGATACAGTAGAGGAGATATTTATCCTGTTTTAGACTAGGAGATTATTTATTATTTTAAATATATTTATTATTCATATTGTTATCTCACAACAAACTTTTTTTTTTATAATGGAAAGCTATAAAATTTTCACCTACTATACACTTTTTCAAAGATTACTTCAGAGATTACCAGTTAAACATCTCACATAAGAACAACCTAGGACACTCTGAAAGAACCACTTTACAGTGGATTTGTATAATGAATTTTTAATAAAATTTAAAGTTCTAGATAGTAATGTGTGTTAGTGAATTTACCCTTCAGTTACGGAGACTTCAGTTCATGTAAGACATTAGTAACTAAGTACAACAAATATCTTTCTCTACGATAATAGTAACCTGCATGCTGTTCTTCTGTCCTCAGCCCCTTATTAAAGCTCAGGTCCCATTTGTGTCCAGATGCTGATTTTGAGGGAATACTCTTTTTGTCAACAGAGATTAAAAAGTAATAATTTCAAGAAAGCCTTTATTGGTCTCAATTCTTATGCTAATTTCCATCCAAGTATCACAGTATTGTATATGTGACATGTCACCATTGTCCAAAGACCAGTCCTTATTGTCATTCTTCATCCTAATCTTAACAAGTGGAAATATCTCAAAAGTATGAAGTAGACATCTGCATGACCTATTAAGTAACCAAAGCCAGCCACCCTTCATCATATCTCTGATTAAACCCTGGAGTAGCAATTCAGGCTTCTGCCAACAAAGAAATTAGTTGTGGCAATGCTCAGCTCTGCTTTCAGAATTGCACTTGCATTCTTCATTAGTGTGACTGATAAAATAAATACACTGCCTTCAGAGCAGTGCCCCAAACCATGTTATATCTTCTCTCAGGAGAGCTTTAATGTCAAGGTTAGAATCATTGTTTTTCTTGACAATTTCCTTTGCCACCAGGAAGCTTTCGTGCTTTTTGGCGTTTAGCCTGAAGCAGAAGCTGAAGCATTACACCCAGTGCAGACTCATTGTTTTTTTTTTTTTTCTCCTGGGAAATGGAAGAAGCTCTACCAGGAGGAAGAAGTTACAAAAAAAAGAAGTTTGATTCATCTCACCTAACTGCAACAGAGACCTCTATATTTGAGCTATTCAGGCTTCTTTTATAATTTATAATTCACAAAATCACAGAATTGCAGAATCGCCTAGGTTGGAAGGGACCTTTAAGATCATTGAGTCCAACCATCAACCTAACACTGCTAAACCCATGACTAAACCATGTCCCTAAGCACCACATCTACCCGTCTTTTGAATACTTCCAAGGATGGTGATTCCACTACTTCCCTGGCCAACTCCTTCCAATGTTTGATAACCCTTTTGGTGAAGAAGTTTCTCCTTATATTCAATCTAAACCTTCCCTGGAACAGCTTGAGGCCGTTTCCTCTTGTCCTATCATTTGTTACATGGGAGAAGAGATTGACTCCCACCTCTCTACAACCTCCTGTCAGGTAGCTGTAGAGAGCAATAAGGTCTCCCCTCAGCCATCCTAAATCCAAAACATAGCACTATACCAGCTGCTAGTAAGATAAGCAACTGTATCCCATCTGAAACCACAAAAACACTCTAGTTTAGTGTAGATATTTATATGTGAGCTAGTTCATTTAGCTTCCATTAGATAAGTGGACATTCAGTCAACATATTGGTGGAAAGAAGAGATCTCTTCAGCTGGTCACTTCAATACAGGTATCAACATCAGGGAAGATGAATAGTCATCTAGACTTAATTAGCTGTATTGACTAGATCTCCACAGTCTAGGGTGGGAACTAATTGTTTGATATGTAGACACTGGTGAGTAGACACCTAAATTTATACATCTCCAATATGGAGCTACACACCATCCCTTTCATCTAAAGTGCGTAAGATAAAAGGGACAGAAAAGTGTTCAGCATCATTTGAGATGCTGTAGGGTACTTGAGACATCCACGTGACTGTAGCAAATACAGTGATAAACATATAGCCTTCTGCACCAGAAGTATGGAGGAATACACTGAAGATTTTCAAATTGCACTAGATATCTCTTTTCAGGCAGTTGGATTTCTCACAAATTGTCCTCTAGACATGAATCTCTCTTCCACTACAACAGAGAAAGATTAGGCTGAATGCCTTCTAAAGTTAGGTAATTTGAATAGAATCCTTATTCTTTTTTCACAGTAGCATCTCAATAAGGAGTGAAATAAACCTTTAAAAACCATGACACAGATATTAACGACAAGGTAGACATCAGAAGTTCTCATAATTTTAGATGCTGTTTCTTTCACTTTATTGCTTGTATTGGCCAACACATTAAAGCTGATACAAAACAATAAATATGAATGACTAGATGTTTGCATCCCTTTGAAGTAAGCAAATACTATATTGATCAATGTATTGATCCAATTACAATTTACAGTACCTTGATGTTCCAATGGACAGGAAGATACCAAAATCCTCAAATATTACAGTCTTCTTTCAGAGCTCCTGAAAGTGGATAACTGGAGGATGAACTCCAAAACATTTTGAAAGGTGTATTATAGCTACTTTTAAAGGAGGAAGTGTATTCTGAGGATTGGTGTGTCACCATTCATTTCCCTGCCTAATGAAGGAAACAGCAAATACCGTTGAGAGCATGACAGCGTGAGAATGATACACATTTTTAGCTAATTTGTTTTCTTTAGTTATTTTACTTAGTAAGATACAAATTATATGTTTCTTGGAACTTTAATTCTGAAAATAAAGTACAAATTTGTCTCTCACATTTTTATTTACAATCAGTCCTATTGGGTTTTAAGACATCATCTGTTGCTCAGCTTTTTGAATATTAAAAGCCATAAGTACCAGTGGGGAAAAAAAAAGTCTTAGCAGAATTTCCATTCAAGATGGTATTATATTTTAATCTAAAATTATTTTTAACCAAAAAAGTGTCTGATTACACACCAGTTTACTGAAAGTTTGACTTTAAATAGAAAAATGCATGTGACTAATGTGTGACTATTTTTTTCGAGCTATTGTGTCTTACTAACTTAAGTAGAAGAGAAAAAGTCATTGTTTTGATCTTATGCTCCAGCATGCACACCACACTCAATAACAGCATACTTTAAGCAGATGTACATGGAAAATATATCAACATGAAATTTCTCAGTCATTGCACTACTATGCAATACATACATGTGCATGTATACATGTATACATGTATATATGTATATATCTTCCGGGGGAAAACAGAGGATGGGGATCAGATATAACTAATGGCAATAGTCATGCCCCTGACAGACAACTGTCCAGAGATTAAGCTTTTGCCAAAAAAATTTGGAAATGTAGGTTTTAAGCCAGTTCCCAACATAGATGTTTGAATCCACGTTTTCCATGTGTCAGAACATCATTAGGGAGCAAAGAATGTAAGAAGCATAAAGCCAAAACAACAAGTTAGAGGAAGCGTGGCCTTGGTTTAGTAGTTGTGTCTGTGAAGTTCAATAAAGTATTTTAATTCTTGTGAAGAAACACGTTGCCCCTCTGTTTCTAGTGGAATGGAACTAGGCTGGTCCCAGCTGTGTTTAGCTAACTCTCTTTTATGTTTCAAAATTAAATGTAGCTTTATGTAGCTCTTTATCTGTGTGTGCATGTGTGTACATGCACATTTATTTTATGATGGTCATGTAAGTGTATATTTAAATATAGAATCCAAAAAGTCAACTATGGGCATATTTATTGACATGGCTCTACTTCTATTTTCTAGCAGTCAAAAATGTAAAGTTTGGTTGCTTTTTTTACTGCCATCTGTCCTTGACATCATTAACCCTGATGGGTAATAATCATTTTACCTCTATCTCTTAAGATATATTTACTGTTCGCTCTTCCTGCAGTAGTGCTGGATATATTTTTCATGGGTTTTTTTTTGCTTTCCCCTTGCTTGATCTGACAGATCTTGAATCATTAAACAGAGAGAGAGAGAGATGGAGAAAATATGTTTTCCACAGGAACTCACATGCACGCGTGCAATTTCTGAAGGTTTGGAGTTTTTTGGTTAATTGCTTCTGGTTTTCTGTTAAGCAAGTAACTGCCTTTTATCAAAATGAATAATGTTGATTATGTTCATAAGATGCTGTTCCAAACATGGCATGATGTATGTTATTTAAACTTTGATAATCAGTACTTCCTCCAAAAGGGTGCAAAAGGTACTTATAAAAATGAAGAGATTCTCTGTGTTTTCACAGTCAGAAAAATGTTGAACCACAGAGAATCTTTACACATTTTAATTTGTTGAAGTCTGTATGACTTTTTTTTTTTTTTAATGAGGTCTGTTTTAGGAAAATATTGGCATTTGTAGGTTAGAGAGACATGCCTCTTGCTCACTGACTGGTTTCGTAAATCTATGTACTATTCCTTTACAGTAGCCTAGATTTCTCAGAAGGGTTGGAAAAGAACCTAATTTAAGCATAATTTAGAAGGTGCAGATTAGATAATTCTCCTTGCAAATAGGATTTGTAATCTGTCAAACTGAAGAATTGTTTATGTGTATGCTTTTCCTTCCTTAAGGAAGTGTTCCATCCACTAAAGCATTATATAAAATCAGGAGTGTTTCCTGCTCCATTAGTACGGTCTGAGCAGGTCTAGCATGTAAATTTATTTGGGGGAGAGCTTATTGTGAGGATCATAAAATCTTGAGAGGGAAAAATTCCTGTGCCAGAGTGTTTGTAGAGAAATGGAACAAGCGGTGCCCCCCAAATTTTTCTTCATGAAAGCTGAAATACCTATGTTGAATGAGATGACCAAGGAGATTCCCATTTGAAATGCTTTCACAAAGCTAAGCATCAAGGAGAAACTTGGAGACACCTTTTTGACATTTTCTGAAAGAGTTAAGTCATTTTATGAGTGTTTCTGCCTCCTCCAGCCTCGCTGTCCCAGGACTTTCGTGCCCAGACACTGGACCCCATCCTGGCGCCCATGATCCCAGAGTCTCTGCCTTGGCTGAGGGACATGGCTTCCCATTTGCAGGTTCAACCAGTAGCAAAGCTAAGCACGTGTCCCAGAGACACAAAGACACACTCAGAGGACACCAACACAGCCATGACTGTGACTACACAGATGGCTGCAGACAAGGTGCTGCCTTCAACAGCACCAACATACAACACATAAGTGTTTTTTCAGGTCTGTGTCTCTCTACTTTTTTTTTCCTGCTTTCCCACTTTTTACGTATTTTCCCAATTGAAAAGATCCCTGATCTGATAACCTCACCAGAATAAACACGCTCACACTCCCACACGTCCTCATCAATTACTGCCACTGACCAGTTTGGTTCTTATCACTGCCTCCCCCACCATTTGTTAGTCACCTTTGTGTCCTTGTATGCTTGTGTTTATGGCTTCCTCCTTTTCTCACTATCCCTGTTGCAGTGAAAAAGACCCTTGACCAGGTATCGTAAAACGAGCAGACACTGTCCTTCCTCATACCCTAACAAGTTCCGTGAAATGTGGGAAGCTAGGACCCAGCTTCAACTGAGGAATTTTGCTAAGTAACTTAAAGCCATATCCCACTTTGTGGTTATAGCTTGAATCTGATTGTATTTCAGTATTTTAGGACTGATGTATAGCTTCATTCCTCTGAGGCAGTAATACTTTGCATTTATAGAATGCCTTTCATCCAAAGATCTCAAAGGACTTTACTTGCAACAATAAAGCTTGAACTATTCAGTAACATCCTCTTTTCATTTTGGATATTGTTTTCTCTCTCCTCTATCTCACTCAGGCTACTAAATTTATGTATGTGATTTTATTTTCCTTTACAAGCTGCATGGACCTTATCTACCTGACTTAATTTCTCTGTTCAGTATTAACTTTTCGGTATTAACTTTAATTACATACGCAGAAATGCACACATACAATCTAAAATATTGCCTCACTCTATTGAACTTTTTCCATCTTAAATCAATAATCTCAATTGGATAATAATAATAAAGAATTGTAAACCCAAAGAAATATTATATGAAATATAGAAAGAGTTGTGTGCAGTGTGCTTATTCTGTATAAGACCAAGGAAAGGCAAAGGCAATCAGACTGCTGACTACAGTCTAGCCAAGGGTAATAATCCTCATTTCATCAGGTACATTTAAAAAACTGTGTTTCACATTCCTCTAAAGCAGCTTTGCACATGTCACAGCACAGATTAGTGAAGTCTAAATTTCAGCTCAAGGGTCCATGTGTCATTTAATAGCATACACTTGCCAACTGTAGCCAAAAAGCAGGCTTCCATCAGGGACCCTGAAACTCCTCATTTACATAAGAATGGGAAGTTAATTGTGCTACAGACATTCTGGCTTCCCCAAGGAATTCATTAAGCATGCTGAATTTGCTGAGAATATAACTTAACTGACATTTCTAGGAAATCAGGGAAATTCAACTTCAACACCACCACCAATGGAAATAAATAAAATTGTTTGATATTAATTTGATTCAAACCTTTCTGGACTGTTTCTGGAACACCTACTACAGTCTTACACCCTCTTTCTGAAGTTAGTTTCTAAATATAAGTAGTTACTTATAGTAACTATTTCTTCCCTTTTCAGTGCAGGATCCTGAGCTGGTTTTGTTATGTGACAAGAGGATTTACACTTAAAACTATGTATACTTCTTATGCTTATTTTTTTCAGAGACTTTAACTCTTAATTTAGTTTTAACCAGCAGACTTACAGTGTTGTAACTGTCATTCTAAAGGAGGTTTAGGCAGTCAGGATGATTGACTGAATGTAAATAACCCTATAATTATATATAAAAAATCTAATTTGTTTTATTGCCATTTTAACTGTGGGAATGTATGAACAGAGGTGTGTGTATGTACATAACAAATGAGGAGGAAAATAATATATTTATTTGTTTATTGCTAAAGTTTCCAACTGTATTGTAAACAGGTATGTCTTATAACCCATTGTGGTTCCACACCACAATATGCAAACAAATAGAATAGTTCAATATAAAAATAACATTTATAACATAAAAATAACATTTATTGTAATATTACAGTTCTGAACTAGAGATTTTTGTGAAAATTCCTATGATAGGGATAAATCAAGTGTACCATGTACATTTTAACATTTCAAATATGTTCACAACTTATCTCTATAAACCTGAATAGGGGCAGCTGCAGTAGAAAAATAGCAATATCATTAATTTAGAGAGCAAGGGATATGGATTGAAAGATAGTAAAATGACAATACTCAATACGATTCTGAAAAGGTCAGAAGGGAAATAAACAGCACAATAACAATAAATAATACAAGTAAAATTAGACTGCCTGCAATGCCAGTTGACTAACATGAACAGTATTAAGTGGCAGAACAGAGGGAAGTCTTATGAATCCTTTGCACAGAAGTTTAAAAGGCTAAAAAATAAGATGGATAACCACAGTATTTGGCATCCATAAACAACTCTGAGAAAACACGTATCTCATAAACCTGCTAAAAGGAAGATAATCTGTTATCAGTTGGGAGTTTGACATAAATGCCTCAGTCCAAAAAACATGAGTGTATCACTAGTTATTAATTTCCAGTTTTCCTCTGTATCCCCTGTTCTCCTTCTGTATCTTGGGGCTCATACCAGAACCATCCCTCCACTCTTTCCAATGACTGTACAAAAGTCTTAGGAAGGTGAGGTGGCAACCAGAAGGCAACAGATACCACGACAACTGGATCAGAGGAAAAAAAAAGAAAACTGCAGGTGGAGGGGACAACACTGGAATAACCCTGCTGGTTGAGGCTGCAAATTGGTTGCATGCAGTGAGGACTCTGCTCTTAGAACAAAAGGGAAGAAAAGCCCTTGTCTGGGTCCTGGGGCTGATGGCCAAGGCTTTGGTTTGTTTTTTCAGGATGGCTTCTGCTCTCGGTGTTTCTACCAGGTGAGGAATTGGTGGTGAGCTACCAGGTCGTGCCAGTGTAGTCTTCTCTTATACAGTGAGAGAGAGACTAGCAAAGGCATAATGATCAAATACTTTCTTCCCTAAGATTCCCTCCCACTTCTACATGCGTAAGATTGCAGTAGGTGTCTAAAAGCAGAAGGCTTCTTCTTTTTTCTTTTTATTTTTTTGGTCATAATGCTGCAGACTCTCAGAATGGACCAGTTCCTTGAGGGAGAAACTGGTCAGGAACAAGGTTAGAGAGAGAGCATTCCTGTGGTCTGACCCAACAGAATAGCTCTTGCTTTCTTAGGTGATCCTTGAGGGAAGAGAAAGATAAAAAGAGTTGACACTGAAAAAAACAAAGAGAAAGAGTTTGAGTGCTAGTTGAGAATAAAGTTATTGAAAACAAAACCAAACAGAAAACAGTGTAGAGAGATTTTTTTTAACCCAGAACTATAAACCTTAATTGAATTGAGGCTGTATATAGTGTAAGACACTGCAAATATTTATTCATATAGAAGAAGGAATTACTGGAAAAATCTTGGTATTTGAAAAAATAATAACAGGATTTTTGTTCATTCAGGATGAATTAAGGCAGAAAATATAGTATGAGAACAAGGTAAGCTCAAAGTACAGGACAGTGCATCTCCTCCTTAAAGCAGATGTGCAAATGAAAACTTCCTGAACTTCTCTTTACAAAGACGTGGAAAGCCACAACACTGCCTATTCCATTCTTCTTTGTACTTATATTTAATATGACTATAACTAGATATAGACATAATCAATCCTGCCTTAGGTAGAAGGAGTCACTTTGCTGTCTTCCAACATCCTCAGCCAGTTAGTTGCACAGCAAAATCTAAGCCCTAGACACTGATCCAGACCTTTTAAATTGAAACTGTAAAATACTGAAGCATCTTTCCACATCATGATATAAAATTATGATATATTTTTTGAATGTGAAATTATGAAGTTTAATCAATTTTGTTTTATACATTGCATATTTATTTACGAAAACTATGCAAAAGGAAGCAATTAGTTTCTCACATATTAAGTAAAAAATAACAGTTTATTTCATATTAAAGTGTTTTAGAAATGTCTCCTTTTTTCAAAATAACTTGCAATCAAATTTGAAAAAAACACTATTTACAGCCCCCCAAACTGGGCTTTTCTTGAGGACAATGGCAAGGCAAATTACCGTTGCTGTTCTACAAGCAGACATACTGTTCTGATGACAGATGACTCATGTTTAACTTGAAAGAATAGTTCTAAGCATTTTTTAAAGACCTTATACTTTTTTTTATTTGCCTAATGAAATAGTTCTTTGTGCAAAACATCATTATACACCTGTGAAAATTCTATATATAGAAGTCTCAACAGCATTACTTTATAATTATTTATTAGCCTTTGTGTTGATGTTGCATTGGAAATTCTACATGTGTGTACACATCTACATAATTACACAGCTTTATCTGAAAAATAACAATGAAATTATATGCAGAGGGCATTACTTCTGTGCACACAGGGTGACTTCCACTGAGAATGAGTAAAAATAAGTCACCAATTTATACTCTAAATTGTCCTTCTGGTACCACCTTTACAAGAAGTATTGATGAAAAATGGTGAAGAAGATAAAGAATTCTTAAACAGTAGTCACTGTAAGTGAATTTTTTATTTCTCTGACTATAACCTTCTTGGATTCATGTCTTTTATTATATCATATATCTTGTTATTCTTGTGGTTAGATTCATTCATTGATTTTTTAAGATTAATTTTTGCATGTTGTGCAACAACTTGATCTCTGAAGGGCTCTAATTTTTTCAATTGTATTCCTTGTATGTTTCTAATGTCAAACCCATTTCACCTCTATACCAGTACCTTGAAGGAGTGATAACATTCCTGGAATCCCTCCTCCTTCACATCAGTCAGCATCAGTAGGTTCTGACAAATAGTGTTTGGATTAAGCAGTAAAATCTGAAATAAAATACAGTCCTTATTTTGTATTTGTACATTTTGGCCAGTTAAGTCCTAATATTTGTTAGAAACTTGAAAGTAATTCTCATTATACAAGGAAGTAAGTATAAATATATGAAAGGACCCACAATTTAGGTGTACCTTAAAATAGAGCTGTTGTAAATCTGTCCCACAAATTTATTTTCCTGTGTTTATTTTACACAAAAAAAAGACATCAGTAGCTCTTAATCCCTAAAGCTGTATTTGATTTGTACACAAAAATAATAAGCTAGGATAGGATAATTCTGTAAATAAAGAGAGCTCAAATATTCTGGCTAAAAAATAAATAAGTGGCCCAAACATACATCTCCTCCTTGTTTAATGTCCTTGAAAATTAGATATTTTTGTCTTATTTTACTTTCCTCATGAGAAACTTCCCTATTTTGAAACTTTCTTATTTTCATAAAGTCTCCAAAATCCTGGGTGCATTTGTACTGATAAGCAGAAGAAAATCAGGGACCAAGTTCACGCACTGGACTCCTTAATCTCCATGGACTCCTTAATCTCCACACAGCTTAATTGTTAACTCATACCCTAGTTCTGATTTGGATCACTACAACTATCTTTTTGCCCAAGAATTCTTCTATAAAAACAGTCTTTAAAGTTAATGGATGTAAGATTTGTACCAGCAGCATTGGACTACCCTTCCATCTTTGTCCCAACTTTTATTTAATAGAAGAGAAAGGTCAGATGAGAAAGTTATTGGAAAAAGAACCCTGGTATTCAGTGATTGCGTGTGAATAAAATATGATCTTTTCAAACTATGCTATCCTTAATTAAAAATCAATATGAATGTATTAGAAATGTGTAAGAAAAACACTGGAGAGAAAATGAAGTCAATTGACAAGTAGAAGAGAAATACGATCTTCCCAAAATAAAACTGCACCTCATCTGGAATTGAATCTGGCAATGGACATGAAGGGGAAAAATAAGGGCCTCTATAGATATACCAGTAGTAAAAGGGAGACTAAAGAATATGTGAGCCAGCAGAAGATTTGGACAGAAAATTTAGCAACAAAGAACATGGAAGAACAAGGTATTCAGTGCTTTTTTCATCTTAGTCCTTAGTGCTACAACCAGCCTTGAAGAATTTCAAGCTTCTGAAATCACTGGGAAACACCTTCGTGGAAGAATATCAGTTTAGAGAACTTGCGCAAACTGGACATGAACAGGACCATGACAAATGATGGGAACAAATGCTGAGGGACCTGTCCAATGTCATTGTAAGTACATTCTCTGTCCTTGAAAATGCCATGGTAATTCAGGAAAGTTCCTGAAGGTTGGAAAAAGGTATATGTCTCTCCTGCTTTCAGGAACAGTGAGAAGAAGGATTCAGACAACGACAAGATTGGTCAATCTCACTTCAGTTTCTGGGGCAATAACAGAGCTAACAGACTCACAAACCATTTCCAAATACATGAAAGACAAGAAGGTGATTGTAAGCAGTCAATGTGGCAGTTATAATTTTTTTCCTCTGAAAGTTGTTGCTTTCATTTGTAAATTATAACCTGCAAAACATCAGGAATTTGATGTCTGCCTGAATGAACATTCAGATATATGTGTAGGTCAAAAAAGGTGCATTTGTAGAAGCATATTTTTTTTCTGCTGTGTTACTGTCACAAGCAGGTTTGAGGACACTATTTTAAAGTTTCAGTTGCCTCATTGGAATTAAGACACAAACGAGGCCAAATGTTGAAAACTCAGTGGAACAATTTATTTAACAACAACTCAAATGCTGGTGACACAGGAAAAGAGAGAAAGAAAGAAGGAAAGAAAGAGAACGACCACAGGCAGATAGTCACCACCATTGATCCAGTGGTGTCTCATTGGGCCTCTTCACCCACAGTGTCATTGGTGGCAGGAGCTCTCCCCTTTGTCTGTTTTGCTGCCTTTTATACTTTCAGCCAAAACCAAAAGTAACCGTCATTGGCATTCGAAGCGTGGTGGGGCGGTTCTGTGGTGTGGTTAGGTTGGCACGTGCTCGGTGCGTGCTACATGCTGGGTGGTCACAATACTATTATTGATGAAGAGCTTGCGTAACTGCAAAACACAAATTCAGGAAATGTACATGAAAACCGGACTTCAGCCTGTTTTCAGACTTGCACAAATGCAGAAATACACATGATGGAAAGTAACTACACAGCATTTCAGCAACAGTGTGAAAAGAGACACCTTATTTTATTTCTATTTTTTTAGCCTGAAAGAATACAATAATATAAAAGTCATGTTAACAATTCATATGGTAATTAAACTCTGGTTTTAGGTAAAATTTTTGAAACAACATGTTTTGCCAGAAGTTCATAAAAGCAATTTCTCACAAAGAATAGGGGAAAAAAAAGATATGGAAAAAGGCACAAAACCACTCAAAATAAATCAATAATATGCATGTTTTGAAGGCAGCAATGGAAATGTTTCTTCACAAGCCTGCAGTGACTTCACTAAGGCACACACTGAAAAATAATAACAGGATTTGAAAAACAGACTCCTCAGTTTTATGACTAACAATAGTCAGTCATATTACTAGAATAAGAGCAGTCACATTTAAAGCTTCGGAAACAGCTTAGTCCCTGCATTGTTGAAGAAAGGTTTTTCCCTGTAGCACAGCAGTGCAGGATTGGCCAGATGAATTACGGGACCTGGGGGGTTGGGTGGGGTGTCTTTTGAAATACCAGGATATTATTGGATATTTGGAATACCAGGATATCGATGAAGCTAGCTTGAATCAATGACACACCATAATACTTGAGAAAATAAAAGGCACATATTACAGTATTTGAATATACACAGAACTGTATGAAAGGTGAACATAAAGGAGAGAGTAACATTGTGGAACTGAGCTGATGAGAAATTTAATTCCAGGGATTGTGTTATATGAAAGAAAAAGATGTAAGACACTGATAAAGCAACATGTTATATAGAATTTTAGATTATTTCAGTGTGGTTTTAATATAAATGGATATATCTAAAATAAATGTTTTCTCTCCTATCTTTTTAATCTCATGTTTTACAGAAATGAATAATAAAATAAGTTTTTCTCATGAGATAGGATTTTGCCTATGATAAAACTCATGCCAAAATGCCCTCAAAGATAGATCAAAATATTTATTCATTTAAGTAGAACGGGAGATAAATAATAAGTGTAAAATAACAAAAATAATGTTTAAGAAGTTGAAAAGTCTGTATTTAAAAAAAAAAAAAAAATTATTCTATACGGTTTGCATTTTGAAACTGGCATATTTTAAACTACTAAAAAATCCTGAATTTTTAGTTTTGGGTTTTTTTTTCTTTTTTTTTATTGGCATAAAATTTTGTAGTAGTTAATTTCTAATTTTGCTTTTAAACAAAAGCATCTAATACTTAATGTTTGAATTCAGAATATAACTGTGTTACTGTGTTTTGAATTCGACAGTAGGCGGGAATGTAGCGAGGATGTAAGAGAAGGAAATCTTTTCATAAATAAGTAGATAATGGTGAGGACTTTCATCCTATAAATAGTGAATCTTGAGGTTGTGTGGAAAATTGCTTAAGTGTGAACATTGGCATTTGTGGTGGCTGAAGTGTGCTATGAGGTGTAGCATTCACACACAGTACTTTGACCTGGACATGATGAAGGCATAAATCACTATGGCAGGATAAGATGCAGACACCTGGTCTAGCAGAGATGTGTGTGTGGGGGGGAAACACACAAAAATAGCATGTGCAGGAAAAGTACAATCGTTAGAGGGTGAAGCATGTTGGAGGTGTGAGCCAATTCTCTCTGGCTTAGTGTAAAATGCATTGTGAGCTAGATCTTACTCTTGGCACAGTTGTTCCGCCACTTCTTTTGGACTAGAAAGCAGCCTTAATGATTCAGAAGTTCAATAATGAAGAAAAGTTTTTTTCTCTACATATACAGGCTAGGATGCAATCTGACTATGATAATTGATGGAATAGCTTCTCAACCGTGTGTTGACGAATACATTCAATTTCAAGATGAGAAGATTTCAGTGTGTGAACTCTAACTAGATTTTTTTTTCCCCTCTCTTGCCACAGTGGGAAAACTAAGAAGGGGAAGGGGGAAGCAGGTATGATATTTGAAAAGAAATATATCTGCTAACACAGAAATTTCCAATGAAATTGAAAGACTGAGTTTTGCACAGCTGTACTCCACACCTTGTATTTGACAGAAGGAAGAATGAGTTCCAAACCAGTATTTTTTTATGTCCCTCAGGAGTGTTATCCCTACTTATACACAGTGAATAAATGTTTTACTTGTCTGTCCGGAATTGCAAGGAAGAAAACTAGACCTTGAACTTCATTGCTTTACAGCCAGTAAATTTATCAATAAACCCTTTTAAATATTTAAACTGTGAACTTTGTAAAGTTCTTAAGGGGCATCTTGAACAGAAAGGTGACAAGGCCTTCTTTCACAGATGTATTTGGTAATAGCAGTAACAATATAAAGAACAGTAGAATAAACACGAAGAACAGTACAAAACAAGAGTGTTTTGCAAGCTGTCAAAATATTATTTAAGGATCTTAGTTCAACAAATGATTCAATCATTCTTGATTCACCAAAGCATTTATCCAATAGCTTAAATAAAAAAAACCCCATATTTAAGTTCCACAGAAGTCAGCGGTAATTAGTCACATGATTTATGCTAAATATCTATCCAGGCTCTTTGATGAATAGGGATGGTTTTTTGAAGTGAGAGCTTTTTCAATAAAATAGTGGCTGAACTTAGAAACCTGGGAAACTCATTTGACAGACAGGAACAACAATTGAATATGCTGAGGAAAACTCTGTTAATGGAGACTCATTTTATGATTGATTTCAAGTTTTTTTGGGTCCAACAATGTTCCATTTGTTGAAGGAGAGCACAAGGACATACTATTTATCTATGTTCAAATTCATGGAAATAAGACCTAACATATTCAGGATAAATCATGGTAAACTGTCAGGGTGAAAATCACAGAGAGTATTTTTCAGATCATTCTGCTTCAGACCGATCATTAAACTGACACACATTTCATTTCAGGTTTGTATTTTTAAATTCTTGCAACAGCTGTGTGCTAGAGATTTATGGATTCTAATTTTCAATGTATTGTGAATAATGAGCTTTGAATATTTAATATTTTTGTATATCATTCTCCATCATACTTTATAAGGGTAAAAAAGAGAAATACAGAATGTCTTTTTCATTTAAGTCTTCATTTCCATCAAGTTGTTCGTAAAAGTCTGATGAGTATTCAAGAAGTGATGGGTATTTAGGAAAAAAAACTGCACAACCAAAAAAACATTGGAAGTCTGTTATTGTTTTTTAATAAAAATGAAATCATGTTTTCAGTAAAAGCTGAATTTTTTCATATTTATAAAATATTTTAAAAAAAATAATACTTTGAAATGCATTTATTCATCACCAATGTAATAAAAGGAAGTAATACATTGGCATGCATAATGATAAATTAGGTATATTTTGAAATTGCCCTAAATTGTTACTGTGATAGAACCGCGGTAAAAAAAACCCCAAATAAACAAACCAGACCAAACCAAAAAACAAAGAGAAGATCAGTGTGATGAAACGATGATTCAGCAGATAGATTTTTTTTTTTTAATCTGGCTGTTTCATTTCCTCTAAGGTTAACACAGGCAATTTTTATCTGTTGTGTACTCTGCCTGTTTCTAAACTGTTACACTCCTGTGTGATTTGATATAAAATACCACTAGAGAGAGAAAAAAGAAATCAATGATATGCTTGAATACTCAAGAGGTAAAAAGCAACTGACAGGGACAGGGAGGACTATTTAGAGGAAACAGATATTCTTCAACAATATTTCTGATCAACATACTTTTTTTGTTATTCTTTAATTCCTTAGATGTTACGAATTTAGTATCCCAGAAAGAAAGGAAGGTAAGAAGAATATAATTTTTAATCATTATGTTTACTGTGTTCAAAAGTAGAGCCCAGAACACCCTTTCTTAAAAGAAAATCGGAACATAAATAGGTAAAATAAATGAAATAAGTGAACTTGCTAGTTTATGTGTGATACCTATTAGGTAGAATAACACATCTAAAAAGTAAAGATATATAAATATGTGGATGAGTGAACGTGCATCTTGAGAATTTAAAAAAAATGTAGTTTTATATCAGTCCGTTTCCAGTGGGTAATGTAAAAATCCTGACTGTAAGTGACCTAATGAAGCAATCTGGTGATTCTGCTGACACATACCTCTGTGTACACACATCAAGAAGTTTTTCTTCACACTTACTATTGGCTATTTCCTTGAAAATATTTTTAAAATTTAAGAGAGACATGTCTACTGATTTTCTTTTACTGTGCCTGTCATGATGCTATTATGGGTCAAGTAACCAATACAGACCTATTATTAATGCCTATGTACATTTCTGAGATGATGTGACAGAGAAATGTTCAAAATCAGGAAGGCAAATCACCAAGAATACAGTGAAAGTAATAAATGCATTATTTGCTATATTCCATATAACTTGTTGTTCATGTTCACCCCCTCATATGACAAAAGACATGAAGGGATTATTTTTATTTGCTAAAAATATCTTTTTTTCCACTAAGAAGAAGCTTTAGACAGTTCAGTAAGTTTTTCACCTAAAATTCAAAATTAACTCCTGTCTTTGAAAAATGTTTTGAAGTATCTGTCAAAGCTTCAGAGCCATTTTCTTGAAAAATTATTTTCATAAACAAAATATTTCTTTCAAGATTTTTCATATTTCAAAAGAGCTCAAAAACTCTTGAAAGAATTGGGTTTTTTCATCATCACAAAAAGAAGCTTCCTCATTTAGTATTTCTTTTATAAACACAATAGCTAGTGATTTTGATCATGCAGATAAAGTACTATGACAAGACTATTCCTTTGTGAACTTTTTCATTGCGGTCTACAATGTCAATTAATTCATGGATACTTATGTATGTATAGGTATGGTCACCAACAAAAAGTCTTAGTACACTAAGTTAAAAAATGAATAATGATTTGGTAGATATAAAAAAGTAGACAACATTTATTTCTATTTTTACACTATGAAAGTGTAAGTTTTGTTCTGCTACTTCTGAGTTTTGCTATTATTTCAGTCTCTAATCAGAATATCATAATTTTTTTTCCTTAGGATAGCTTGATATTCTAGATTAAAATTTTGCAACGTATCTTTGACATGAGTTTCAGTAGGATTTTAAGTATCAAATGGGAATTAGGAATATGCATACTTCCCTGAATTTTATTCTGTACAAAGCATTAAGCAAAACCACCTTAAGAATTCAAGGTTCCAAATCTTCTCATGAAAATTTAATGGGATTCAGACTTTAGTCAGGTATTAAATGAACAGTCACAAATATTACAATATTACTGTGATTTCAGTTCCCAACTCTGTGGAATTCACAGCACTGAATAAGGCATCGTCTCACATGCTTCACTTTCTGCCTATAGCAAGAATAGCCCTAGTCCTTTAGCATCTGTAATTTAAATCCTTTAGAGCATTCTAGAGCGAAACCTGTTTCCCTTAAATTTGTACACTTCTATCAGGAAGTCTTCTCTATTAATAGAAGAACAGTATAGGTCCTTACGTCACTCAGAACCTTGAACTGAGGCAAACTGGAGCACAGTCACTTGTTCCTGATGGAGAGGAAATCATTAGACTCCTATCTCAAGATGTGCCACAATGCACTGATTACTGAGAGGTCTTGGGAGGCATTAGGAAAGATTAAAATGGGGTTTGTTTCTAACTTTTTTACCCTTTTTATTAAAGATACAACAATTTTCCTTTACCAATGGGGATTCAAAACATGAAAGTATTCCTAGGACTCCAGGCCAATCCTGGACAATAAACAGCAATAAATAATGGAGAAGAAGCCTTATGAATCCATTTTCCAACTGAACCCCCTCATCTCAGGACTTCAAACTCAAATTCCTAATAAATGTTAAGCATTCAGAACCAAAAGCAGAATTTAGAAAACTGATTTCCCATTTATTCTGCATGGAGAGAGTATCCACTTCTCTGTGTGAATTACAAAATCCATCATTTGGTCCTAGATTTATTCTGTCTAGCTGCAAGAATAACCCTGAGCATTTTCTTTAGTCTATGGAGAGACACAGAAATGCACATAGGATCATTCAGCCCACCTACAATCTGAGCAATATTTCAGATGTGCCCGTTTGACATGGTTGACTAGAAAATGGATCTAAGGAGATATGAATAGAAAGGTTGGGTTTTGAATTTATTAGAGGTAAATAGTATGGAAAAAACCCCCAAACCCAAATATTTCTTTGAACAGAATGGGACACTTCTATTGAACCAGGAATTCTTTTTCATCTTGATAGCAATTAAAATTTAGAATGACAATTTTAAGGCCAATTACACTTTCTGAGTACAACACCAGGCAATAGTTCACATAGCAAAAAGGGAATATTAACATACTGTTGAGATCTTTAATATAGACTTTCCTACTTCATGCCTTAAATCTGAACAAATTTCCAGGACATTTTGTTTCCGAAGGCTTCAAAACTCAATCCAAATGCTTTGTCTCTTTTTTCATGACAGCAGATTCAGCAGGTGATAGTCAACTGATGTCCCGAAGTCTTGAGTTTGGATAACCATGAGGACAGTTAAGGTGGCTCTTGTGTTTAGATCCTTGAGACTGTATATTTAAATTTCATTATTTCTTCACATAAACAGGCACACCACTTGATTGCTGTCCATATTTCTGCCAAGAACTGTGGTATAGCTAAAGAAAATTACTTACCTTCAGTCCCCATTTTAAAAACACCACCAAGTATATTCTTCATAGAGATAGAATGATTTTTTGTGGGTTTATAATCCTGGAAAAGTTCTGGTCCATTCACCCATAAATTTCTGCACATCGGCCTACAAATGGTGAGGAGATAGCCAAAAGGAAGGTTTTTGGTTTGGTTTTTTTTTTTTTTTGCTTGATTGCTTGTTTTTTTTAAATATATTCTAGACATTCTCAGTCATTTGTAGCCATGCTGTATTTTGTTTCATGAGAAGTTTCTCACTGCTTTATTTATAGTATTTAGGATATGAGATAATTCCATTTAAATTTACAGTTATTCAGAGCAAAATGCTTCAAATAGCTCCAAGCTTTATCATGAAATTTGTAAAACAGCTAAAGCCAACTAAAAATCACATTAGAGAAGTGGTTTGTTTTGGTTTTAGAAAAGTAGAATCATAAAGCATTTGAAAAGCTCGAACATACTGCATGGATCAAACTGAGTTCTCAGGAATTTATTTTCCCTTTATATGGTATTAGTCTTTTATTCCAGGACAGTGATTTTTTAAATTTTCTTTTATTTTTTTTTAATCCCTGGATCCATACTCATTAGGTTCCAGTATGCAGTTTAATGAGAAAAACTTTTCTCATGATGACCTTAAACTAGATGAATGCAGTGTTGATTTGCTTAGAATAAAGACAGATGCCTCCATTTCTAATAAAATCTGAAGAATTAACTCAGACAGTCTGTTAGGTGTTGGAAATCCAGCCACTACAGGATTTAAATAAGTGCAATGCTGCATTTCTTACAGGACGTATTACTTTTTCACTCTCTCCTCCTTTTCCTCTCATCTTAACACATTTTTTGGGTGCGCTTTTGACTAGAGAACTCTCAATCAACACGAATCTGAATTATCTGAACTGTCACACACAGTGTTTTCCCCTTTCTCTATCCTGCCCTGCCCTGCCCCGCCCCTCCTCCCCCCTTCCCTTTTNTACTAAGTAACTCCACTGAAATGCATGGAATAATTAATTATGTACATCAGAGGGAAGAGGAGAATAAGGATCTTTACTTTGTAGAAAATATTTTCTTATTTACAATCCTTTCTAGGAGCTTCATGTAATTTATAATTCTCTTTGGTTGTCGTGATAATAAGTTGCAAAGTGTTTCCCATAAAACTGTCCAAAACCTCACATAATTCAAGTTACATACATGAAATAAATTTTTAGTTATTTCAAACTTGGTTATTTAATCAAGTAATTGGCATACTTACAGATTTTGTTAGTATGCCCCAGCAAAATTTGTATTGGTAAGAGTTTAATTTACTTATGGAACTTTCAGTTCTTTTATATGCCATACAATTCTTCTACCCTGACAATGAAACTGCATTTTTAGTGAGCTTGAAAACCTCTTTCAGATGATTGATGAAGTATAGATATTAACCTGAATCTGCTTTCTTTTCAAAGCGATACAAGTTATTTAAGAATTGTCTATTCAAAAGCAATGATCTGCAACACTATGTCAGCTAAGAAAAACGTCAAACAAACCCCAAGCATGTTTAACAAGCAGTGGCTAGTGCCAGTGGTTTTTTTATGTAACTACAGGATAAAGAGCAAACAATTGGTATTTAAGATGCAGGAGGAAAAAAGAAAAGTTAGTGTCAATTTTTCTTCTATTGCAATTCACCTTAGACCCAGCTATTAATTATCATTAAGTTTATTTCTTCCAGATGATACTTACAACTTTAACAAATCCTTTATTAAAAATCCACATAAAATTTTGTTTATATACACACTGAGAAATATTGTATGTTGAAACTATGCTAATGAGATAATATTGCTCTCATATAGTGAATGAGCTGGCTATAATGTTGTCCCCATTACCAAAAATTTATGCCTTTTGGAAAAATGCTACAGCTTGAAAGCTGAATGTTAAGTACAGTACTATTGGGGTTTTTTTAATTTTAAAATGGAAGGCCATCCATTCAAATTTATGATACCACCAATAATTTTAAGGATCTAATGTATGGTATAGTGACATGTATAGTCAGATATACCATGCAACATTTTTCATTGATGGAAAATGGATGTGAAAGAGAGGCAACCATAATCCTGTTTATGTAGATATTTATAGTGATTTTACGTTGGTGCTGAAAACTACCAAAGGTGTTTTTTTTTTTTTTTTTTTTAAATTCGTGATGTCAGCTAATCTTTTAAGTACATTACGCAATGCTTATGGATGCATAGAATATGAATATATACTTTAGTTGACAAACCAGTTTTCAGGCTCTGTGAGATTAATTCACAGACAATGGAGGTACAGTCCTCCATATACACCATAATGGTATATTTTTCTGTGATACTGAAAAACGAGAGGGGGGAAAAAGAATCTACTTAAAGGGCTAACTTTCATTCAGTTTTTATCAAATATATACTTGTTAAAATCATTACTCAGCAGTGTTTTCCATCCTAGAAGAAACCTTGATTCCATTTTAAACGCAACTACATGATAAAAGTTCTTCAAGAGGAACAGTATCGTAAATGTATACAAGAATTTACTGCTTCGAATTAAAAATAAGTTAAATAAACTTTGTTCTTTCTAAATTAACACCTTAATAAAAGTAATTCATATAATTAACATTGATCTGTCTTACCTGAATTTCCTACTTTGTTGACCCATAATAATAACATTATACAAGTCAACTAGGGATTGATTTTTATACCATCAAAATACTAGCATTATGGATTCAGAAGTTCAGTTCAGATTTCAGTGTTATGAATTACACTTTCTGCTCAGGAAAAACATATGAAAAAAGGATTTGAAAGTAAATAGGGAATTCGAGGGAAATATAGATTAAAAAAGATGAAAAGATTAAGAGTTTGGGAATATTATTTGTCAGAATGTGAATTCTGTCCTGTTTCAGGGGCTGTACATTTTGTTGTGACCTTCATTTGCTATTTCTACATCATGCTAAAATTACCTCTGGGCTTTGGTAGAACAATTTTGTAGTACAGGTTTGGCACCAAATAAAAAGACTGAGAAAAGGTGATGGAACAATCAAGATTCATTAATGATGAATGACTCATGCTCCTGAATCTATGGGTTTTCCACTGGGCCGTTGATTTTGAATGATATTCTGTATAAAAGTCAGGGGTTGGAGTGGAGCCTTTGATTTCCCCAGTGGAAACATTAAGGGATATTGCTTTCTAAACAAGGGATGGATCACTATGACATGGAGGAAAAATAGATCAAGATTCTGAAGAGCAATCAGCTCCGTTAATGATTTTGATTTTTTCTTGGACCTGTAACTCTCCAGCACTATACAAGGTGAAAGCACCAGAGATTAAGAAATGCTTTTACAAGTCTGCTCTCATTGTCTTTCTATTAATTGCACACAAAGACTTTAACTAGAACTGGAACCTCTGGGAAAAATATCTGAGCACTGGAAGGCCCAGGAGGGCTGTGACATTCCTCTTGAGGTTTAAGACTGCTAAGAATTGAGAAGGATAGACCTTCTGACTAAGAAAATATCTATCAAGAATGCAAAAGCTTACCAGCAAATGCATACAGTACTTGGACAGACTCCCAGCAGACTGACTTCCATCGAGAAAAAGCTATTCAGTAAAGTCAGAAGTATAGCAATAGAGGTTCATCTAATATTTAGGGGATCTATTTCTGTCCCTGAGACAAATACATTTTTGTTTGGATTTCACTTTTTGATTATTTTTCACTTTTGAATCAATCATGTGAATAGTTATGCTTTCAAATTATTAAAATAAAGGAAAAAAGGAAAAAAAAGTAGATCTGTTCCTAAAATCCTGGCCTTACATAAAAAGGGACTTGTCTTTATTATACAAAGAAACTTGTATTTGTTAGACAAAAATGAACAAACAATCAAACAAATAAATAAAAACTATAACGGAGCTACATACATGATTAAGAAGTGTTTAACTGATTTTTTTGAGAATCTATATTCGTGCTAATTGTGTATCCTCCCAGTTTGTGTCTTCCTTGTGGAGATGATGATACCAACTGTACTAGAACTGCACAGAATTACTAGCATTGTTCATCTAATTTAGCTCCTTCTAGGAACAGGGAGATGTTTTCCTCTCCTATACCATTAAAGATCCTTATTCAAGTATTTGCCTGGGATCACCTGGCACTATAGCATGCAGACTATGCATGGCACTAGGGTATTTGATCTGCACTTGTTTATTTTGTGTATGTGATTTTTAAGACTCCTGTCAACACAAAGTGTTCCCAAGAAATTAGATTTTGTTTGTCATCTCTCTCCCACCTTAAAGACAGATTTAGATCACCTCAATTCAAGCTTGTTGGAGTCCTTCACAATTTTGAAGAAAATGTGAGGCTGTGAAAATCATTCCTATTCTTTTTCACAAGAATGGTACAAATGTGTGACATTTACATTAGAATAAATGTCAGTGGATTAGTAGGTGGTAGTACGGATCCACAAATTAGTTTTTTGTTTTGTTAGTACAATATAGAATGATTTGTGCATATACAAACACTTTCTATATTACCTCAAGAGTATTTTACAGATCAAAATATAATGTACAAAACTTTAACATTAAATCTACCTTTATAGTCTGTATAATCTTGTCTATATGATGATGAAGTTTCTGTAAAAAATGGAAGATCATAGCTTAGTTGAAGTTAGAATATTTTTTTCTTATCCATTTTCACAGGCCTGTAGTTTTATACATCATGTTCTTAATAAACTTTATCTACTGTCAGCTACTGATAGAATTTTTTAAAGGCCCTGTTGTCCTAGACATCTCTCACCACTTTCACAGTCAGGAAAAGTTTGGCCTTCCTAATTCGATGCCTGGGATGGACGTTTGACTAGTAGACACAATATTCTTGTTTTCTTTTTTT
>VZSF01002303.1:0-95540 GCA_013398295.1 Chionis minor
AAAACTGTATCAAGCTCACAGGAGGATGATCATATCATGGGCAGGCACGGAGAAAGTCCCAGACTTAGCAGCAGATGGGAACTGGGTTCTGGATCTGGATTCAGGAATGCACAGATTGGGATCAGAGGCAGGTGAACAGAGAGAGTCCTCCTCAGATGCCAGCCATTGAAGAAAGAGAGCTGACACTTTGATCCCTCAGTTTTTATAATGAGCCTGAGGCAGGTGGGATGGAATACCCTGTTGGTCAGGTTTGCGTCACCTGTGCTGTCTACTTCTCCCTACAAGTGTGACCCCTCTACGCTTTTCTGCTTCCAACCCTCCCAATGCAGCAAATAACAAAGTTGGCTGCCCTTGGGTGTTATAGCAATAAGTATAAGCAAGAGTTTCTCTGCATACGATCCCTTGGCAGGGTTAGAAACAACCAGGTATTATCTCTCTGGGAGCAAACGCTGTCTGAACGATATGCTGTTAATTTCAGAGAGTTCAGCTAGTTAGAAGAGGCTTAACTAAAAAATAAAGTTACTGAACAGAAAATTGTTTCTGTTTTACCTCAAACCAGGACAATATATGAGTAGGCATAGGACAACAGTCTCTGGAATAGTTATTCCTGACTCCCGATTTCCTGGAAGGTCAGTTTGCTGTCACAGTTTCTTTATCCTGCACCCATAAAGGTTTCTTTCTCCTGCCAGCTACTCCCCTTCAAAGGAAGTTTTGGATTAACTCATCAGGGTTGACTGGAACGGATGCGCTGGGGAATCAAGACTTAAATATTTATTTAAGACCATGTATTTGTTCAGTTTCTGTAAAGCTCTCTCAAGACCAATTAGATAATGTAATAATACGTTCACTACATCCCTTGCCTTATCGGTGTGACACGAATAAGCCTCAGGCCAACCTGTATATGTATCCATGAGGACTAACAAATACTTTAGCCCTCCTTTTCTTGGCAATTCAGTAAAATCTATTTGCCAGTACTCTCCAGGTGCTTGTCTCCCAGAAGTTCTTCCGTATCATATTTATTCTCTATTTTTGGATGTTCCTACAATGTATTTCACAGCTTTCTGTGACCAACATAATGGTTTCTACCATGTTCCTACTAATAACTGACTTCTGAAAATGTTTTAATAAATTTTCTGCTCCCCAATGTACATTATCATGTTCTTTTTTAGCACTCTCTCTCATTAGGAAAGGTGGAATAATGACTTGTCCTGTGGGCATAACGGCCCACCTATTCACCTGTTCCTTTGCTTGTAATGCTTTAATTAATTTAATATCCTTTTCACCATATTGTGGTGGATTTTCTGGTAAGGTTATTTCCTTTTCTGGTACTAACGCTAATATGCCTTTTTCTGCAGCCCCTTTGGCCGCTTTGTCTGCTAATTGATTACCCAGCTCAGGCTCGGTTTTGCCTGCTTGATGAGCTTTGCAGTGCATAATCGCAATTGCAGTTGGTTTCTGAATACTTTCTACAATAATCCTCTTTCTTTCCAAATAGCCCCATGAGCATGTACTACTTTGAAAGTGTATTTAGAATCAGTCCATATATTTGAGGTTTTCCTTCTCTTAGATCCAGTGCTCTTGTGAAGGCTATTAATTCTGCCTCTTGAGCAGAGACTTTTGGAGGCAAAGCCTGCGATTCTGTTACCTCAATGACAGCAGTTACAGCATGCCCAGATATTTGCTTTCCATCTCGGACAAAACTGCTTCCATCAGTGTACAGTTCCCAGCCCGGGTTTTCTAATGGAGTGTCTTCCAGGTGTGGTTGACTGGAATAGACTTCTTCAACTGTCTGCAGACAGTCATGCTCAGGTGTTCCCTCTACTTGATCAGATGAGAGAAACACAGCAAGGTTAACAACAGTAGTGGTTTTAAGGTATATGTCATCCAGCTCCAGCAACACTACTTGATATTTCAGCATACAATTGGGAGGCAGCCAGTGACCACACTTTTTTCCAGTATGGTGGCTACAGTGAGTTTTTGACCCATAGTCCTTGACTCACATTGCCCAGCTGTTTAGAAAAATATGCCACAGCTTGCCTTTGAGGACCCAGATACTGTGCCAGAAACCCCAGAGCTATTCCTTTCCTTTCACACGTAAAAGTTCCAAGGTTTTGGTCAGACTAGGTAATCCTAGAGCTGGCGCTTTCATCAAAGCTTGTTTCAACTGTTTGAACACACACTCACTATTTTCTGACAGTTTAAATATCCACTAGCATGACCCTTTAATCATGCATACAAGGGTTTGATTAGCAGTCTGTAGTTTGCTATCCACAGGCGACACCATCTGACCATCCCTAGGACTTGGGCTGAGGGAGACAACAAATGGCTTCTTTCCTTTCTGGTCCCAATTGTCTCTGCTCTTTCAGAATCTCAAATCCCAAATATGTGACAGTCTCTTGAGCAATCTGAGTTTTATCTTTGGACACTTGGTACCTGCTCATGCCTAAGAAATTTAGGAGGCTAATAGTTCAAGGCATTGTTCTCTTGTTTCAGCTGCAATAAGGATATCATCTGCATACTGTAGCATGACTCCTTGTTTGCTTTATTTTCTCCAGATTTCCAATTCTTTCACCATCTGTTTTCCAAAAATTGCCAGGCTGTTTTTAAACCCTTGAAGAAAAACCGTCCAGGTGCACTGCATTTTTCTACCAGTTTCTGGATTTTCCCACTCAAAGTCAAAGAGCCTCTGGCTGTTTGCTTCAAGAGGGATACAGAAAAAGGCATCTTTTAAATCCAGAACAGTAAACCAACCCTGTTCTGCTGTAAGAGTAGTTAACAGGGTGTAATGGTCTGCCACTACTGGATGTATATCTTCTGTAATTTGATTTATTGCTCTTAAGTCTTGAAAGAAATTATAGTCTTTGCCGTTTGCCTTTCTGGTCAGCAGAATTGGGGTGTTATTATTCAGACTCACATTCTATTAATACCCCATATTTTAAAAAATTCTGCATTACGGGTACTAGCCCTTACCTTCCTTCCAATTTCAAAGGATATTGTTTAACTCTTACCAGTGTCGATCCTGTTTTCAAATCAATTTTCACACATTCAGTTCGTTTAGATTTACCTGAAATCTCCCTGGCCCAAACAATTGGTATCACTGCATTGTCCACTTCTGTAGCTATAGATTTTCTTCCAGAACTGACATTCTGCAACAATAAAGCTGTTGCTTCAATATATTTATTTTCTGGGATCAAAATCTAAATTTCAACATCCTTAAATTTAATTTCTGCTTCTAAATTTCTAACAAATCTCTCCCCAACAATGGTTTAGGAGAGTTAGGCAAATACAAATACTGGTGAGTGACCCACTGTTTTCCCAATTTCATTTACAAAGGTTTGAAAAAGAGTCTCGCTTCCCAAGCCGCTGTCGCACCAACAATGCTTATATTCTCAGAACTAAGTTCCCCTTCTAAAGTATTCAAAACTGAGTAAGTTGCTTCAGTGTCTACTAAAAACTCAATGGTTTCTTCTCCCAGCTTTGCTATAACCAGAGGTTCTGCTGGGAGAGGTTCTTCCGGTCCACATCAGACATTCTCGCTCATCTCAGCAAGAAATGAGTGAAGGGAATTAGAGTGTGTCTTTAATGGACAATTCTGCTTCCAGTGTCCTTTTCTACAATACACACACTAGTTCTCTCCTAGTCAAGGACCCAGATGGGCAGTTCCTCTGTACCACACTCCGCGCCCTCATTCTCTTCCTTGTCCCTGGAAAGGGTCTCCTCTACTTCTTCCTGTACGTGCTTCAAGAGCGTACTTCTCCCTGCAGGGTCTTCTCCCTCCTTGGGTGTTCCACCTCAGCACAACAGCAGCACACTCCCCGTTTCGGAATCTTAGGGGATTTTGTTTTGTTTTGTTTTGTTTTGTTTTTAAACTAGTGTGTCTGTAAAGATTTAGTATTTAGAGGCTAATTTGATGACTAAGTGGACTCACAGTTCTGGATTTTAGTTTTCGTGTACCTGACTTGAATATGGGTCTACATGAGAAAGATCTGAATGGTTAATGACCTGACCTACTGTATCAAGATATTTTTCAGTAGCTTTGGGCTTCCCTGGTACCATTTTCTAAATCTTTCAGAACATCTGTCCCTGGCAGCACCAGCAGGCTGGCCAGCTTGACTTCCACCTGCGACTCTAAGCATCCCACTCCAGACCGGGCACCGATGCCCACTGCAGGCACTTGTTTTCACCATCTGAGGGTCAGCCTATTTCTTGCATAAACATCATGCTTGCTGGCTCTCTCATCTAGCAGTGGCATTATCAGTATTTTGCCTCAGTCTCCCTCATCAAACCTAAAAAGAGCTCAGGAGAAGGAGTTGTAGTCTCTTGCTGCAACTGCATGATCTGCTAAGCTAATAAAATTGCCGTTTTTGGTTTTGAAAGTGCTTTCAATTAGTGACTTTACCACAAAGAATTGAAATGTAAAGCCCTTAGGTTAGCTACTCAACACTTGTGTTATTCTTGGAAACTTGGCTAGATATAGATATTTTGGGCATCTGAAAAACTTTGACAATATGTCTTCACATCTGAAATGAAACATAATGAGTTATACCTGAAATGAAAGCAGAAGCCTGAAGCTAAATCCCAAAGTTGACCTTCCAATAACCTCTTCCTCAAATCCCAGTCTCACTTTCCGTTTCTTTCTTTATTGTCTTGGTGATTTCACTGCTTCTTGTGGGAATTGATCACCTGTGTTTTCCACCTGTAGAGCTGTGCAATGACAGGGAAGTCTTTATGTCTTTTGCCTTATAAATATAGTTGGCATGATTGCTGGTAGGATAATAACAAAGGAACTGTGCTTGCATGTAGTGTGAGTATGTGTTTTCAATGGTTCTGAAACAAGATATGGTTGTTCTCACTTCTTCCTATCAACATTAAACTTAGATTTTGAGGATGATTCCTAAGAGCTCTCATCTCACTGTTTGAGAGGTCTCCACTTCCTCTTGTCTCAAAGGCCCATGGTGTCTGAACCAGATTTTGGGCTTGTTATGTAAATTATTTCTGTCCCTGTAATGAAATGGAAGTCTATATAAATGTCTATGACACTGAAGTACTTCTCTGAAAATGGTACTTAATTACATGAAAAAAATGACAGCAGCTAAAACTGCTGCATTCCCTGTGCAGAAACACAACCTAAGTATGGATGTGTGTAGAAGAATGACTACAAGCTTAGACCTAAATAATTCATCTGCATATTTTACCTGCATCAGTTACATGTATGCAAGTACATCTAAAGAGCCCTACAGTTAAAATGTATTGTCTTGGATTGCTAGTAAGTAATAAATATATTAGTCTTTTCCCTACTGTTTCCTAATTGAGCAATTCAGGCATTTAATTCTTGCTTCTAGTTAAATGCGTAATTTTAATTACAAAGTAATTGATTGAACAGTGTAAATACACTTCAGTTCTAATTAATATGGATGTATTATGCGGTGGTCGTTTGTTAATGTTTCTGTAGGTTCTCATCCTCTATTCACTGCAATGAATGGGAGTTTCTGAATGCCTTTTTGTTTCTTCAGGAAACATGGTGTTAGAACACTAGGAAGCGGTAAAAAATTATTTGAAGGATACGTTTGAACATGTTTTAACAAAATAAGTCTCTTCTTACAAAAAAAGCCCTGAAATTTTACATGTGTTTCTTTAAGCATCTTCTAAATTTCAGTGAAAAAGAAGACTCAAAGTAAGGCTGGTTTTGACTAATATGTTATGTGATACTCTCCAACTCATATCAGCTAGTAATAACATTTTTACTGGATGTGCTACCCTACTTTCCTCTTCGGCTGAGGGAATTTTTTATTAATCTCTCTTTTTTTTCTTTTTTTTTTCCCCCACAGGGTTTGCTACTTAAATAAGCTTTAATATGTTTTCTGCTTGTCTTGATGCTTCTGTGAACAAGGCTATATTTAAGATTAAATCCGACAACAAACCTCTGCCCACGTTGCGAGTAGTCTATGAACCTCTCAGCATTTCTCCCTTCTAACTCTCCTGGAGTTTTTTGTGCTTGCATATGCCAATCATTATATGCTGGCCTCTACGTATGAGTGAGGAAAGGGTGAGCAACAATGATTGTTGCATGTATTTCACCACATGAATGGCCCTGTTTTCCCCTGCTGTCTCCAAAATGATTCTTTCCCCTTCTTCTCCCAGTCACTTGACAGGTGTGGGCCCCACACTTATTCTGGTGTTACCTGCTTTCCTCTTCATCTTCCTTTTACCAGGAGGAACAAAATCTGATTTCCATGCGCTCATAGAAAAGGAAAGGAAGTCTACTATTAATAGAAATAGAGAATATACAGACCCATCAGACTGCTTTCCCTATCTCCACAAAATACTACTATTTTTGTTTACCTGCCATACATTTGCATGCCTTCCTATTTTTGTCATCATATACTGAGGTATTTTAGAGTTTTGACACTAATTTGCAGACTCAGCTTTTGAGGAAAATTTTGCTCATCTGTTCATATGTCAAATGATATCTAGGATGTTACGATCCTGATTGTCACTTTTGGATACTACAGTTATACAAATAACTGACCAATAACATGTTGCTAAATATGTATTTGGATTCTGTGTGGGGCACGCTTTCCTAAGATAATAGTTATCCAAGAAGTCCTACAAGCAAACATGCAGGAGTCATGATCACCCTGTTTCATATGAAGGGAGAGATTTAAGTAAATTTGAGTAGATGGCAAACACCCCTGCCTATAATTTTCCTTTAATCATTCATATGAGGTAGACAGCTGTTCGGATAGTGCTTATTAGTAATGCTGAAAATACTAGTTCAGAAACTTTCTTAGAGCATGCAGATAATTGCAAATAATTTTCAGCATTCTCCTCTCTAAAAGAGAAATGGAGAAACTGAGAGAGTTTATTCCTGAAAAAGAGCTACCTGCTTTTTTTCTTTGGAGGTGAATGCTGGTGTAAGTAAATCTCTTTCATTTTGATTAAGATTAGTTGTTTTCAGATTTTCTGAGGTGAACACATAAGATAGACTGCTGTAAACTGAATTCTGCGGTTGTAAACGGGGTCCTAATTGGAAAATCTCTGTAGCTGCATGGGAGCATACCCATTTTTGTTTGTAAGAATCCGGTCAAGATTTACTCTAGGAAATTCAGACCATCAAGGAGTCCCCATTCCAGTTTTAGAGGATATAGATATCTTCTTATGCTTACTTTGATTCTACATTTATTATTTGTTCTGGCTTTGCTTCTGTACTTAAAACATCTCATTCTTGGTACAAGCTCTAAGTGACAAAGAGGTAAAGCTGAGTGACACTCTACAAATCTAGGAAAGCACCTGTGCCTCTCTTGACTGGAATCTCAGGCCAGCAGAGGCTTTTATTTCCTATTTTCTAATTTTTGTCTTTCTGTAGTATATTAGCCTATATACTAACATAAAGTTTGGGAAATTGAATACTGCCAGTGTGAAACAGTGTATTAGAACCTGGTCACTAGTTTATGAGTTCGATGTTCTGAACAGCATCAATATCTCTTTCACAGAATACTGAAGATTATTCTTTACTTCAAGTCACAAACAGCATTTTCTGGCCACACAATTTGTAAACTTTGTTACTGCTGGGGTCTCTGAAAGCTTTTCTTTCCCCATTAAATGCACAACAGTAACAGGCTATGAAATCTTGGATAATGAGTTATCCTGAACCTCTAGAAAAAGGTACATGCATCAACAGTTAATTTCCAGGAGTAAGAACTCAGAATAGCACACATTTTAGAATACCATAAAACAAAAAAAACCAAACAGATTAATTATGCTTTCTTTTTCTTTGCTTTATGTATGTGTTCAACTATTTTTCGCTAGTCTTGGATTATTAAGTTGCAAATGCTACAGACCAGAGCCTGTGAAATACAACTGTCATATTTTTATTTGACTTAATCTCTTCTGCAGCATTATTTTGGCACCGCTCTAGAAAGTTCACTGTAGAGCAGCCTCTGCAAAGTGGCTGTGCCCTGATTTGATGTCAAGTGCTATTATTGAAAGGATAACAGGAAACGATCTGCTGGTGACATCTATTCTCTGTCTGTGGCAACTTAATACTGTTGTTTAACTGTGGCCAGGATTGCAGTTTAAATGTATGCCACAGCACATAACAAAGGTCTGAGAAGGTTCTTCAGTGAAGGGGGAGTTCACAGAGAATTTTCTGATACTCAAATGGTACAGCTAAAGAAATTGATTTCCATTTCTCTTCTCTGCCCTGCTTAAACACACACTATTCCCAGCTGTGTCAGTACACATGCCTGGGATTTATCTTTTCCAGTGAGGATGGCGTATGCCTGTTTGATGTAGGTGGTAGAATCTGCCTCCACAATCACACAATGTGACAGTGACAATTAATTGAAAATAAGGCTATTAATATTCAGAGAGCTAAATATTCCTGCCATCATATTTCCTCAAACTGCTGTCATTCCTTGGTACAGTACAAACCCTTACATTAATATTCAAGGAAATAATTACTGCTGTGTTTTTCAAGAGTATCCCTCCCCTGCCTGGCAAAATATGTGGCTGGAATTGACTCTTATGCAATCTTTCTATTTAGTACCTGTTGTGAGATTGATTTTATATATTCACATCTCACTTAGAAGTATAATTAAATCCCGTATTTTCCATATAATGGAAGGAGCAGTGCCTCTAAAATATCTCAGAGCTATTGGTCTGCAGAATTACTGAAAATATACAATAAACGATCTTGATTTTCTCTGTTAATTGGTGGGTTTGGGGCTATAAGCTGTTTTTCATCTGTAAAAAATAAGAAACAAATTCCCTGACTATGGCAATGCACAGAAACAAATTCTTTATGCCACGATCATGAAAAACATCTGAAATTACTTTCTTTGTTGTAGTTTCTTTGATTTAATAAGCATGACAAGTATGAAGGGGAAAAAAAGAATGTGTCCTTTCCACTATTGAGATAACTCATTGAATACAATGACAGTGTGACAGTAAAGAAACTTACATAGCACATACTGGTGCACACAGTGTGGCAGTAATGTCAGTATTGTGAAATGGCCAAATGCTAACCTTCTTTAATAGCAAAAAACCACTGTGAGAAACTTAAAAAATATTTTTTCCTTATCTCTTTACTTTGTCAATTATGTATCAGTATTGTGATATAAAACACATAATTTGGTTTATGTTTATTACATTTAAATTTTCATTGCCCTGTGTTCTGGAAAGAGGTATGTTTATGGCCTTTGAGGAACAGCAGTTTTCTAATGTTGCTAGTAAGTGAGACAGCTGTGGTGGAAAAAACAATAGGAGGAAAAAGCAAGGCAAAGAATGGGATCCTTGTGCTGTGGTCAAGGGAGTGACTGACAGGTATTGTAGCTGGCTTTAACCCTCATGTTGGGGTTTCCTGCTGACATAACGTTAACATAGATCAGGAAAACCTGCATTAAGACCTGCTAAAGAAAAAGAGAGGAAAAAAAAAGACAGGGTAACAAGGAAGAACATACAATAAACAATAGTTTAAATGAAAAAGGTTCATTCAGAGAAACACAAGAGGACAAGTAAGAAGGTTATGTGACTATTTGTGAAGGTGGAAAATAGAAGTAGGAAATGTAAAAAGCAGTGTACAGTATTTCTTTTCTGATTACAGCAGTAATTTTACTACATGCCAGTTTCTGAAGTTGTGTTTGTGATAAGTAGCACAGCTTAATTTACAAAAGTTATGCAATGACAATTTCTCATTCAACTGTGGCCTGCTGACAACTCAGAAAATCAGGGCAGTGTTTCAGTTCTCTGGCTTTTGTGACGGTTGGGGGAGGGAAACAAGGGAGTGGCTTTAAAAACCCTGGGGTTTTCAGTTACTGTAGTTGTGAAAATAACCTTGGACAGAATAAAGAAATTAGATTCTGATTTACAAAAAAGCCACAGAGAAGGAACAGCTTTGATTCTTGGCATCCATTCTTGTCCAGAACTGCTTAAAGCTGAAGACTTACACTGCCACAACAGACAAACAACATGGGTGTACTGCACATTATCTGCATTATTTGTTTTGGCAAGTAAACTCTATAACAGGCATGGAACTCCTGCAGAGCTAATGGTGCAAAAGAATTGCCTTGTCATGGGTTGTTAATTTGGGCACTTTAGAAATCAGTAAAAACTGAAGAGCATGGAAGAAGTATGCATGGGGGGATATTTACGTAGACTAGCTATACTTACTTGAAAAGGAGGAAAGAAGGTCATAAACAGAAATCAGAGCAAAGTAGAAGAAATATAGGATTGAAAATGTACTGCTGGTAAAAGTTAATTCATTATGTTTAGATAATAAAAGACAGTACAGTGCATATCTGTGAAGCCAATGGACAGTGAAACTTCTTTAGTTTCAGAAATGCAGCTCCAGGCTTTAAGGCATGAATTAACGATACATTACAATGCAAGTAATTTAGTAGGAAATCAAGTTTGCACTACCCTTACAAAGTTCTGTGGGATGAGTAGTACTGGAATGGATGTCAGAAGAAAATAAGGAGATATCAGCTCTTGTTATGAATAACAAAATATATTGATCAAAGCATAATTACTGTGGAAGTTGGAAGTCAGTATTTTCCTCTGTATTTGTGAAGTTGGGGAAGATATTCTTAAAAAATAGCACAACTAGTCATAGGGGAATTTGTCTTAACAAGTTTTGCTGCTTCTGCTTTTTATTTCTGTTGTTCAGGAACTTAAACAGAAGGCAAATTTTTCTTAAAATATTAATGTTTGACCTTGAACCAAAGGGGCTGCTTCAGCTCACAAATTTCCCCATGCAACCTGATTGGCTTGCATTCCTCAAAATGTAAGTATTTTAATACAACTGCAAGACAAACAGAAAACCTACATAGCTGCTTTCAGAAAGCAAAGAGTCATGCTTTCTCATATGTAGTGATCATGAGTATTATCATAGTTTCTTTATTGCTTGGTTTGTTCATATGAGAGAGAGCTGAGTCTTGGGTTTCAACGTGGGAGAAAGGAGGAAAGAGACAAACAGGTACCAGAAGCCTAACTTTTGGGTCCATTTGAAAAAAATGTGTTCCAGATACATTCAGTGTTCTTCCAGGGGCTTCAAGTGGTCACTCAAGCATACATTTCAATATATTTAAAAATGCTCAGATAGAGAATTATGTTAATTTCTTCTAGTATGCATCTGTTTTTCTCTTTGAGTTCTTCTGATGTTATCAGGAGGCTGGATGTCAGGCCACATAACTCTTTCTAACTGCATGTGTTGCAATTAGAATGCTAATTATGGGGAAAAGTGTGACTTCTGTGTTTCAAAGGCACTGTCCTGGGAAAGAATGGAGTTATTACTTCAAAGGATTAGGAGGAAAAATCTCTAAGATAGTGGTGTCACTGAGATATCATAAAATATCCAGTACTTTTTAACTACTGCGTACCCATGATAATGTAAGAAATTTCAATACAGTGGTTTGAGGTGTGTCTAGCAACCTGTTCTTCAGGTGTTTTTAGAAACTTGTTCAAGTGAGTTGATCATTGAATTGATCACATGAAACTGAAGAAGCTAAGTAGTAACTGAAGAAGTTGAAGTTACTCAAAAGACATGATAAACTTGGGCAAGTTTGAGGGATTTTCCTGCCCCCTGAGGACTATGAATAGAATACAAGTGCATTTGCAAGTGCTTTCACAGATTTCAAATGGATGGAATGTGTCAGAGCACTAGTGCTAAAATTTGTCAGCAGAAAGCACACCTATTTGCAAAGTCGGGGCAAAATTTTGTACCATGTACGGATCGAATACCTTCCTTTAGTGTGTGTGGCATACTTGCTAGATGGAAATGGACATTACCATTAGTGGGTATCTTCTTATCTTTAAATACCTCAAAAGTCATGAGGTGGAAATAAAATTAGAAAACATGAAGGTTCTGACTTGTTTGTGGGGTGAGGGAGATACGGTTTTTCTGCAGTAGCTATTTCATCCTGGAACACATTCATGTTTATCTGGTGGCTTTTCTGGTTCTAATATGCACTTTACAGAGAAAGACCCAATAGAAAAGCTCTTTCACTCTGACCAACTTATTTCTGGGAGGGTTTCAAGAAAAGATTTCTGAATGCTAAAGATATTGACATCTGATTAGAATCAATATCAAGACTTAGAAAGTTTCTGACAGTCTCATCTGTAATGCTGTATGTTACTGTTTGGGATGTCTGGAACCCAAGAGACATGTACAGTGTGGCTAAGCTTATATCTGGTTTGCACTGTCTGAATGTTCAGGCCTCAGGGTGGCCACCCTGGTGTACATAAGGTGCTCTGTCCATGGTATTAAAACTTTTTGTGCTAGCAATGGCTGAGGGTTTGTTTCAAGTTGGTCCCAAGGCCATTGGCATGGATCAAGCAGGGATGGATTAAGCTGAATAAGGAAAAATCCTCCAGTGCGTTCTCTCCACAAGGCAGAGAAAATCACAGACACTGTTGGCTATATTTTAGAATTTTCTCTGTTATTTTGCTTTCTTTGTGTTAACTTGGACACTTCTTGAGTTGGGGAGAAAGAAATACTTTGGGTGCATGGCAGCGTGAGAAACAGATGAAAGCGGCAAATTTGGTAGTTGGATGCTTACGTGTATTTGCACATGCCCCTCTTTGCTTTTTCCCAATGCTTTTCTTGCTCAGCAGTCTTCATGTGAAATTTTGCTGCTTACTTACGATATGTTCTGGCTGACTGGAACTAGACATATTTTGTCCTTTACTCACCTCTGATCTTCACAAATGTCCTTCAGATGTGAAATGGCTTCCCTAAGGCATGAACAAACTCCATGACCTTTTCAATGTACTGAGCCTGTTCATGAGACAAAGACACCAATCTGACAATGATGAGAAATTAAGTACTTTTTAAAATCAAAACAGATCGCCAGTACACTTCCCCCACCCCAACTCCCCACCCCTTGCATCTTAGCACTCTTTATGGAATTGCAGTTTTAGTGCAGGTTATTGCTTTTTTGCACTTTCAAAAAGGATTTCTTCACTAACTAAGTCAAAACAATTTTGGTATTAGTCTTCATTATCTTCTTTAATAAAGGAACTGATAGCACGGTGTGTCCAAAGGTTTTTCATTAACCGTGTTTCTTTACTGAGTCTTTCAAATCTTACTATAAGGGGTGTTTTGTCCATCGCTCAATTCCGTGATGCATATTTGTTTTTAAAGTCTTTTTCATTCTTTCATGATTTAAAATTAGAAAATGATCCAGCCTTGAGCTATGATTTTTAAATCTACATATTGAGGTAGAAACCCTCTGAGGATTTTTAACCTTTCCTAAAGCTTTTTGAAGTTTAATGTCTGGTTGTATACAGACATGTAAGTAGTGGTTGTATTCTATGTATCTCTGTGAACTTCATGATCAGACTTTTGTTTGAGTTCAGGCAGAAAAAGAAAAAAAAAAAGGTTTTTTTTTATTTTTTCCTGTGTGAGAGTGAGAGTGCTTATAAAACTGATCATGTTTCAGTCGCTTCACTTTTGTCACCTCATACACTGACCAATATCTCCACTCGTTTTCTGTGGTTGTGAAATCCATAAAGAGTAACTCTGATCCACTAACTATTGGTTTCAGTGTCAAATTTCATTGCTATGGAATGATACTGCAGTGAGGCATCTCTAATCATGATCCTCCTTGTAGACATAAAAAAATATAATTTTGCATTTGAGATGAGGAGGTGTTTGGGGGGTTTTTTTGTACAGAAAACCTCCATTGCGGTTTACAGGACCTGAAGTTCTCCCTTAGAGGGATCTAACTGACATAGACAAACTTACTTCAGCTGCAGGCAAGCAAAATTAATGGGAAAGAAACAAGTATTCTTGGTAACAATCACACCTCCTTTGTATAGCATTTCCTTATTACTTTGGCTTCAGCCAGGGACAAAGAACCCCGCAGCTGCTCACTCAGCCCTCAGCAGTGAGGGAGACTCGGAAGAAAAAGGCAAAACTCATGGGTTGAGATAAAAACAGTTTAACAGGGAAGCAAAGGAAATAGAAAAATCAGCAATAATAACACTGGCGGAGGAACGTACAAACAGGGTTACCTTCCCACCACACACTGACCAATCATGGGAAGCTACAGCCTGCTCCCAAGCAGCAACTTCCAATCCACTCCCCCCCCAATACCTGTGTCCAGGACAGACGTTAACCCTATCCCTGCCAGAACCAGGACAGTCACAATATATCCTGACTCCGTCATCTCTCTACAACAAAACGAAGGAAAAAGTACATTGCTTTTTTTAATATTTGAGGACTTTGAGTTAATTTAATCTGTTGGAGATTGGTTAGGGCTCCTTTTCTTAAGCCTAGGTTTGTTGGAACTCTTAAAGTTCTTTTCAAATGCAATTTCTGGAATAGTTAAAACTCCAAACCCTAGCTTAGTCAAGGAGGCTCCTTTTTGTCTTTAAAAAAATCAGTGCCAGATCAAGGTTATAGTAACTTCAGGTAAATATGCAGCTCTTTCAGAGTCTGTAGATGTTACTAGGTTTATTACCGTTTGGTTAGTTCTTGCATTGCAGGTTGAATATGAAGATTGCTAGACTGAATACATGGTAGATTCCCTATTTTTAGCACATGCACTTGTGCTTACTCTAGCGTACCTTTAATATTTTCATGTCTATAACTGTCTATACACAGTTCTATTCTATTTGAGTCTTTGAGATATGCTTTTTGTCAGGATATCTGCATGCCATGTGGTAGTGAATTTTGCAATACCAATTTTATAAGTATGTATGTGTATACATACATACATATTTCTTTTATCATCAAATTAATTTCTTTATGTTTTCCCAGTTCAGGCCTGATGTGATTAAAAGTGGCTTAGAAGACTGAGTGCAAGTAGGCAAATGAAGAGGGCTTGGGCGAATAAGAATACGGTGCTATGCCTATGCAAGAATGACATTAATAGAGATGTGAATGAATGCATTATGTCATGTTCCACTACATACAAGTCCCAGTGAGCAGTTAATGACATCAGTAGTTCCCTGCTATAGCTGAGGGAATTAAAGAGCACACAGTAAAATGATGGGCCACTGCCTCTTTGGCAGGCATAAGAAAAGAAGCTGGCTCCCTGGTTAACCACATAAAGTGCTAAGGAAGAATAGCAAATAAAGTACATTTTGCCACTCCAAACTCAGATGTCAGATATATGCATGCTTGAGCAGAAGAAACTTTTAAAATATATGTGTGGTTACTAATTATTTATATCCTTCATCAAACATTTAGCACATTTAGCTATGGTGAATATACAGTTCAGCACATTTGGCCACTGATTGCCTTCTTATATTTATTTAATAGTCTTTTCAATAAGAGTAGCTGACAACTGTAAATGAAAACATCATTCTACTGAAGCCAGTTGAGTTGAGAATGTACTGCGGGCTTCTTGAACCACTGCCTTGTATAGCATAAACCTATAGGGTACAGAATGGGCACTGTTGGTCTACGTCTTTCAGATACTAAACAGAAAAACAAACATACATGATGTAATGTTTTGCCTCCTAAACACCGTATTTGATGCTTAGTCTAAACATTTTTAAATATGAAGTTCAGATGAGGATGAGAGGCTTTTTCTTCATTTCTTCAAATCCTTCTATAGAAATGACTAACAAATTTTCTATTATAGAAGTTAGGCAATAGATAGTTGCTGTTTTACCTGTAACAGTTTCCTCTGTCCCTGTCTCTTCACAGCACCATCAGGGTACTCTTTTAGGTTTCTAGTTGGTCCAATGAATCCATAACAATCCCCAGCTGTTGTATTCTACTCATCTGAGCAACACTGTTGGAAACACAACTGCAGACATTGCACAAAAGGAAGGAATTTACTTTGGAAAAGATGCAAATGTACATGTGGACTATTCCTCTTCTAACATCATCAAAGTCCTTATTCTTCCTCTAGAGAAATGTTACATAAATGCAGTACCATTAAATGTGAAAAATTATAAACAGACGAATCAGTTAGGAAATCGTTGCTTTGTTTGAGACTGGTTCTTGTTTTGCTTTTTTGTGTGTGTGTAAAGGAACATTTTACAGAACAAAAATTATGTTCTCTGAAGTAGTTTTGTTGTTGTTGAATGAGAGCATGGATATTTTTCTTTTTCTTCACACTCATATGCCTCTATGTAGTCTCTTCTTCTGTCCTGCTGAAAAAAATTCCCACAATTACGTGAGATGTGTCAGCTATGTAAACTGAAGTGTCTTGCAGTTCCCATTCTTATGTTTTTTGCAGTCTTAGACAAAGTGAAGCATAAAACATAACGGTAGGGAGAAACTTGTGATTTCATCACTTGTGGCTTGTTTTCTTGCCTCTTGCAAACAAAACTTAGATGCTATATGATCTTTATGTATTTTTTAAGTAGCAAGGTGTTCATTAGATATTAGAATTTCTAACCAGCATTTGGTAATATACGTATTTCATATTTCAACAGCTACCCTGTGTTGGTTTTTGATGGAAAGCTGTTAAAAAAAATGAGGAATTGGACAGATTACTATGAAATTCAAAATCTTTTTTTCACATAATTTGTAATTTTGCATTAGTAGATAAAAAATAGCAGAAAAGCAGACCATCTGGAATATCATTTTACCTTTTCTTGTTCTTGCAAACATGATCGTCCTGACTGGATATTTTTTCTTTTTCCTTTTTCCTTTAAAAAACATTCTTGTGATGTTATTGTAGAGAAAAATTAAATACTTTGTGATAATTCTTGGCAGATCCCCCTCTCTAATCCTGCAATGTTAGTTACTGAGCAGACCACAACACGAAAGTGCTGTTCCTTCACAGAGGATGAAACAACAGGCAAATTAACCAACAGAGAACATAATGACACTAACCTGCTTAGGTGAAAAGCTGGAGACTTGGCCTACTATCTGACTACTCTGAACTGATTCCTTCACCATCACTTTTTTAAAGCAGAATTTAAAGGTGGGTCTCGAAGGGATTTTCTTCAACAGTAGTACTGAAAATGCTTAGACTTTGTCTTGTTTCCTAAGGCCTTAAGCTATGAAAATGTTCTTCATAGTACGGGAATGTCTTCCTGGTAGTCTTTTCCCTCTAATCTGAAGCTAAGAATATAACTGAAATTTACTTCAGGTGGAGAACATACTCCATCAAGGGAATCTCCTGTAACTGTCAAAAATGAGTTTATAACTACGATACTGCTAAGCAACAGGGAGGCTGTAGGAGTCTTCCCACTCTTTAACAACAGTTTAAAAAATGAACGCTTCCTACCTGCAACAGGAGTACAGCCTTGTGAGAGGGTTCAAGCCTGTGCTGAATTTACTGTTCACTGTCTTCACTATTCAAAATAAAACTGATTAGTGTAGGAAAAGTTGCATTGAGGGAATGGAATTGTTACTAAACAAACCTTCACATGTCCCTACATTGGTTCCTTTCAGAAGTACATTGAGTACAACATAGAAATAAATGGAAAAAATATTGGATTTCAAGTGCCTGGTCACTGAAAAAATCAGTAAACAGAGAAGAAAAACATTCTAAAGGAACAAAGAATGAAAACAGAGGCAATATTGCAAGCAGCTGAGATCAGTATCATAACAACAGCTCTTCTTTATCAGTCTACTGATCACATGCTATATTTAGTGCTGTTTCATGGTCTTCTGGAAAAGGAAAACAGATGTTTGGAAAAGGAGAGGGATGATGCAGACATGAAAGAGTTACATTAAGTCCCATAGATGGGAGCTCTTGTGCCCCATTTGTTAAGGGGGAAGGAGCAGAACAGTGGGGGCATGTGTGAATTCCCCAGGAAATATCAGAAGTCATCTGGCTTCTTATCCCTTTGCCAATGTAGTGATCAGCATCTCCATGATACCCTATGATGCCTTGAAATGATTAGAAGTAGCCTGATTTCCCCTATTCCATTGATAAGAAGTTAACTAGGATTTATTAATTCACTGTAATTGTCCATGGGCATACTACATTGCTAAATGTTGGTTGACTCTGAGCACTGTGCTTTGGTAATGTAACAGCGATTTATAGAAACTTTTGAAGCAGATTTAAGAACAAAACCCCAGAAAAAACCCACACAGATTTAATTCCATTTTATTTGTTTGGCCGGGTCCTGGGGGAGGGAATAAAATTCCCTTTTACTAAAATAAATGCTCATCTATGTGTATGAGCACAAAGGAACATGACCTGGTGCAAAAATCAGGAAAAGACTCATTTCAAATGCTACTTTGCTGGCTAGTTTGTGATTCCTACCTACTGGTCATGGCAATAACAGCAGGTGTCACACCTTCATCCTTCACTTAGCACCTTACTTACTCTGCTGAAAGCCTGCAGCCTGCCATTTGAATAGAATAAGCCTTCAGAGGAATGCCAAACTCATGTCATCAGGCAGGAAGGCTTCGGCTTCTTAGTGTTAAAAACCCATGCTTTGTCTTTCAGTTTATTTAATTTTCGTATTCATTCAAAAGCTTGACAACATAAAAGTTATTAATAATGGGCCTGATTAATCATATGCTCAGTCCCAGGTTAGGCTCCTAATGATCTTTCTGAGCAACAGATGACACCCTATAAGAAAACAGAAGTACTTGAATTTTAGCCTGTAAATCTCAGCCTAGTGAGACCAAGTCCTTGGATTTAGATAGCACAGTATATATTCTGTGTACAGGGCGTGCAACCAAGTTTGAAGAGGGCTCACTCTTCAACCCCATTGAAGCACTACGGGGTCGGAGGAACTAGCAGCAGTCACGCTCCACAGTAATAGGTGCAGTAGCTTGTTGCCTCCTTGCTGCTGGATGCTGTAGGTGCTGTCCCTGAGAAATCCACAGAAGAGACCTTTGAAGGCTGCTGGACAATGAAGCCTCGGGAGGGCCTTCTACATGCATGTCTTCTACATGCATCTAAATTGTGGAGAGATAAAGGCCTTTATAAACAATTTTGCAGGATTTTAGTTTTGGTGCAGACTTGCCATGGCTTAATCAAAGGAAGCTTCCATTAATCGGAAGTTATTTTTCCAGAACACTGAGGGATAATGGTAAAATGAAATGGCTCATCTGTGCCATAGAGTTTTTTAAAAATGCAACCGGGTTTTAATATTCTGAAGAAGGTGAAGCTAGAGTACTAGAATCATTGTTAGTGAGACCTGAATATATAGTTTTAGACAGTAAAGTCAATGTCATGAAAACAATTCTTCATGACAGTTGCAAGCATGGTCCTATTTTTTTCACCTGAGATGAACCTGGCGGTATGTGTTTTTATTGAGTGCATATCCACTGAAAACCCCACTAGGCATTTCCTGATGGAGTCATCCATTGCAGACATCTTTTATCTAAGGATGGATAAGTGTGTTCAGCTAAAATAAGAGTTGACCCAAATTTTGCTGGAAAAACCTCTAAAAGTCATTATGCACACCCTACCCCTTTCAGGTGCATATACTATTACATTTTCTTTCTTTATTAAAGCTACTTATTTCCACAAATGTTCTGTATTGGGACTGGAATATATCTTGTTTCATCAGAAGGAAAGCAAGAATTTCAGCAATCGATCCAAAACACTGCAGTTTTCAGATATACTACTTAGTAAATCTATTGCATGCTGTGAACCTCTTGCAATAAGAGGTCCCACGTGACTCAATTAAGATATGGAAAGAGTATTTATTTCCTGGCAGCAGAATGTAGCCTCTCTACTCCTGGTGAATGGCATCTTCATATTTCAACAGGAAAAGAGGAGGGCTAACAAAATAGGTAAGAACCTCAATAGCACTGGATGACTTTTTCATAGAATTTAATAAGAATAAAATGTGTAACAGCTATACAGTTGACTATGTCTGAGGTAACAGGATCTTGAGGGTCAGTAACAGCAAGTAGGAATAAAAATAACAAGTTTTGCATGGAAGCTGCTTTAAAAAGTTTCTTGGGGTTCTTTTGTGGTTGTTTACCACCCCCCACCCCTGTCACCGTAAGTGTGCAATAGCCCAGGGTTGAAAATACCTACAGGTGGAAAGGAATGATGTTTTTAACAGGGATAATGATTTTGGTAGTATTTGATGCATCATACACTGAATGTAACACATGCCATCTAGTGCCTAAAGAAAGGACAGCACCTACTGACCCAAGGTAGGTCTATCCGCAGAGGCTCTTGGTCATCCAACCGCCACAACATCTTGAGCAAACCAGAAAGATGGATGAGCTGTTGTAGTTAATGACTGGAGTGAATAAGGAGCAGAGCCTTTCCAGACAAAAGGAGAAGTTGAATTATCTGCATTTCAGCCCTCTGCCTTGACATTGGCCTGAAAGGAATTCACAGCTGAGGAAAGCATAGCTTGTTGTGTCACTCAATAAAGGACTTAATTGCCACATTGAGTGCAGCAAGTCAAAGAGACCTTGACAGCCATTTCACAACACAGCCATTTCACAGTATGTTATTTCCTGCTTCAATTTTTTTTTTAAATGTTCAGACTCCTCTTTAAAAACAAACAAAAATTATTGGGGCTTCTCCATCATAGAATACTTTTATTATTATTTAGCAGTACTAATACTAGGAGTACTACCACCACTACTACTACTACTGTAAAGGTACAATTTAAAGAACTAAACTCTAATGTAGAGGCTAGTCCATGAAAGAAAAGAGGGGTGTGTATTTCTTAAGGGCATCCCATCTGTTGATTTTCTTCAGTTCATCTTTAGATAAGCCAGAGGTGAAAGTACATAAAAGAAAACTTCAAGAGGAAAAGGCAGTGGCCTCTAAAAGAGACAGGAAAATAAAATTTAACCTCATGGCGAGGAAGAATAAATCAAATTAAGAATTTTTTTTAATCTTTTCATGTTGCAATATTTATGGTTGTTTTTCTCTTCCTTCTCCTGGTTGAACAGAAGAAAACAATCAGATGCAGACCTTTTATACCTTGCCTGTACCAAAGATATGTATGCTAAGAAACCTACAACTATGCAGTTCTCAAGTGAGTAAATACCTTATACCCTTACAAATGAGGCTGTTGAATGCGGTAGACAGTGTGAGTAATTAGTAATTGAGTTACATGTTGTCTTAACTTTGGGAGGCATTTATTCCTATCCTTTGAGGAGCATTTAGTCTTTCCTTTGAAATTAGTCACAGAATCACAGAAAGTTAATGGTTGGAAGGGACCTCTAGAGATCATCTAGTCAAACCCTCCTGCCACACCAGCTCCACATACAGCAGGCTGCACAGGATGGCATCCAGGCAGGTTTTGAATATCTCCAGAATCGGAGGCTCCACCACCTCTCTGGGCAGCCTGTTCCAATGCTCTGCCACCCTCACAGTAGTCCATTACCATGTTCATGAAGTTAAAAGGATTAATTCTCACCCTTCTTTCTCATTCCCAACTTTTTTTTTTTCTCATGGCACATCTCATCCTGCTAACAAACAATGATAATTATAGGATGCTTCCAAGGAATTCTAAGGAATTTAGTTGGATGACAATGTGGGATTTTCAAGAAGTGGCATGTTGGAAAGCACACTAATGGCAATTTTTATTCTTAAGGGAAATCAGGAAAACATTTGAGGATGTTGCCATATAAGGAGAGAGAATTGCTGAATAAATGTTTCAGGAGATGGTAGACAGTCAAAAGTTACATTCCTTCTCTTTAGCCACTTGTCAAAGGGAGATGGGTTTTCTAAATCCAAAAAAACATTACTTGCTATTTTTGTGGCCTTTGCTGTAATCAAGCTGGTCCTAGTCTGGAAGGAAAGGATGAAGGTGTTTCACCATGGTATGTACAACCTTTGCTCCGTGTTAGGAAGAACTAACCAGGTAGTATGTAGGTGCCAGCAGACTTTCATAAACATTATTTGCCTTTAAAACAGTATTACATATCATCTTCACAAAAGATCAAATAACACAACCATTTGTGTGCGTGCTTTAAGATGTTGCTGGTATTTTAACAAAAAGTAAATATCTAATTATAAAATAGAAATAAGATTATGAAGAGACAATACAGCAAACTACCAAAACTTTTAGAGTACCTAAAAACTTCCGTGAATGACAAGCTGTCTGGCTAGACTTTCACTTTCAAAGAACAGCTTAGGGGCATGTGGAGATAGGCATGATATCTGAGGGAGTGCTTCTGCTTTAAAGTAAATAAATAAATGAAAGGCTTCAGCCAGACACTTCATGCTTTGGTTATTAAATTATTTCATTATGGAAATTGTGAACATACTGCAGAGTCTCTGTGGAGTCTTTATTGGTGATCTTTCACACTCAAAGAATATAAGCCCCTTTATTTCTCCATTAGTGTGAGGAATCTCTTTTTATAAGGGACTTGCTTTTTACTTACTGTTATTGAATGCTTTTAGGCGTAGCTGAGAATGAAGAATTTATCCTCTTTGGAGAATAAAAAGGGACTGTAGTTACCAATTCTTCTGCATCTTCTCCTTAGAAGTCAATTCAACAGAAGTAAACTTTCAAAGTAATATCTTTGTGAACCAGAATACCGTAAGAGTTGCTGGAGCTCACAGCTATTTATCCTTTGGTTTTCCCCTCTCATACTCTGTGGCTGTGTTTACATTAGTAAGGAGTGCAATCCAGGTGGAGCAGATCTGCAGAGTACCATCTAGTATGTGATGGTCACACCATATGCACTGCTGGAGCTTTACCTCAACCTATCTCTAGTATGGCCCTATGGACTGAGGGTAGCAACTGAAGCAGATCCATTTCTGGAATGCATCTTCTGATTTAGTTTCATGAAAAAAAAAAATGAAAAAATCAGTCCATGCAGTCTAAGACTTCTCTGCAATGTGAACCAAAATGCAGTAAGTGCAGACAAGTTGTTATAATTGGGAACTCCTGTATGAGCGGGGCATGCCCTGCAAATGCAGGTTCTTGGCTTTAAACAACAAACAACTTTAAAGTATTCATATGGTCATCTTGAAAAATACTGCTGACATATGCATGAATGCATGAATATGCAGTTTCCTTAGAGATGCCGTGAGACAATGGTCAGTGACTTTGTCATCACACCTTAATGCAATGTTGTTTCCAAGATGCTGAAACTTGTAGGTTGGTCAACAACCCTGTTCTCTTTTTGAACCCAGAGAAATTTGGTTCAGGAGGAATTAGTGCTTGTCAATATATGTAGTTTTGTCTTTCCTTCTTCCTCTTTTATTACCTGTCAAAATACATGTGAAAGCAATATGATCTACTTTGATTTTAAAAGGAATGTAGCTGCATTTTTCATTCAACAAGCAAATAGAGTTTAAAGTAAATGATCAGCAAAAGAGAGCTTTTCTTCTTCTGACATATCTGTTCTTGTCTTTGGTATTGTTTTGATTTTACTGCAAGAAGCCTATAATAGTGTTGTGGTTTCGTTACTGCTGCTTACATGTAGAAAGATGAACAGGCTGCATTGCTGTCGTGGTTTGGCCTCAGCCGGCACAAAGAACCACGCGGCCGCTCACCCAAACCTCGCAGCGGCGAGGGAAAATTGGAATAAAAAGGCAAAAAACTCGTGGGTTGAGATAAAGGCAATTTAACAGAACAACAAAGAAAAACCGGCAAAACAACAACAGTAACACTGGCAGAGGAATGTATAAATAGGGGTACCATACCAACGCGCACCGACCGCACCCGGACCGTCCCCGCCTGCTCCCAAACTGGGAACTCCCCTCCCCGGCTAGCTCCCCCCTAAATACTGGGAATGGCGTCACGTGGTATGGAATACCTGTGCTGTGCCAGATATTAACCCTGTCCCTGCCGGAACCAGGACAATTGCACTGAGAGAGTGATAAACGATTAGTGAGTTTTTAACTAAAAGGTATCCAGAATGTCCAGGCACCAGCTCACCACTAGGAAGCTGAGGAGCTAGAGCTACGCTGAGGAGCTGTGGGCACAGACTACTGGGTTAGACTGAGAAAGCTGAGCAAGAAGGTGAAAGGAAAGTTTTGATAAGGTTAACACTTTACATGAGCCGGTGTGCATGGGTTGTTACATTTAACATTGCTAAATCAGCCAAGATGTGGTTGAAAAGTAGAAAATTTGGAGATTGGAAGCTGTTTATTTGTGCGGCAGTTTTAGAGACTGGTTCATATGTGCATGTTCTTTTTTGAAGCATTTCTCTGCAACAGTGAGATCTCAAAAACATGCCTTTCTAGAAATAAGAAAAGCAAGCTCAGAAAGGTCCGTATCCTTTTAAACACCAATGTTCTAGTGCCCCTTGTAATTATAGGAGTGCTACTGATCTGTAATCTAGATTGATGAGTCAGGTGAACAGTGGGTCAGACAGGGCTGTGTCTTGTCTCTGAGGAAGCTGGTGGCCATCATGAGGGCTGTGTCTATACTAATAAGCTGGTTCAGACCAGTAGTGCAGTTTTGGAGTCACTCCTCCATCAGTCTCTACTTACCATGAATTGTTTGGTTTCCAATATTTTCCAGCCTGTAAAAAAGCTTCTTACGAAGGAAGTGAAATCAGAGACTGTTGTTCAACGCCTAGGGTGGAGGCTAGAGTCAAAACCAGTGATTTGGATGCAGCACCAGGAGGTCCTCAAAAAGATAGCTATCATACATGAGTGAAAAAAAGGCTCTCGAATAAGTAAGAAACCCAGTGACACCATGAAGTTGCTCCGTGATGCACATGGGCCAAACTCCACATGCACCTGTCTTCTATCTTTCAAAAACTGGGCCTGAACTCTTTGCAGCTCTGTTGCTCCTTTCTCACTCGTCCAACCTTTTCCTGGTTTGAAGTCTTTTCCTTAATTTTTTAGTCTTAGCCTGTTTTTTGCTTTTTAATAATTCTATTCTTGCTTTTAAATAATCAATAATAATAATAACAACAACATTAACAATAATAAAAATGTGATCATCTTTCCAGCTGTTTTCTCTACAGTGCTTACCTCTTTCCCATGAGAAAATCAAGTAAGCAAACCCACAAAGAAATAACAAGTTTTAGCAAATCTGTTTTATGAGGGACCTGATAGTCTCTTGTGTCAGGATGAACCAGTCATAGCAACAGGATTTTGCCAGCTCTATGATTGTCACTGCAATTAGACTGATAACGAAAGCAATTCAGAAAGATGAAAGTGATCTTGAATACCTGGGAGAGCAGCCAGTCTTCAGGGTTGACAGGCGTGGGTACCTTATGTGAAGACTTTGAATGGTTTTTCAGTGGTTCATGACTGAATGTGTTTCATATTTGGCTGCCTTTGCCCTGGATCCCAGGAACACCATGTGGGAGAACCGGGTGCCACCATGAGGTTCAGGAGACCCTGGTGTGCTCCTCACTCAGCATCAGCAAACCCCTGTACTAGTGTTCCTGGTACCAATCTAGGTAAATATACTACTTTTCCAATAATGTCTTCAGAGTTGGTAATTAAAAGAAGGTTATTAGAGGTCTCTAGTAGAATTTGGATGTTTGGCTTGGAGCTAAAAATGATTGTGTGTGTGTGTGTGTGTGTGTGTGTGTGTGTGTGTGTGTGTGTACACAAAGAAAGTTTTAGCAAGGCAGGTTAGCCAGTGCTAAGCTCTATACTGGCACAACACAATAATGTTGGTAGCAATGTGGTTCATGCACTATTGAAAGCTCTATGAACTGGTTTAAGAACAAAACAGGCAAAAACCCTAAAACCGAAAACCAAAACCAAACAGAAAACTCTTAAGCCCAAATCCCTATTTCACTGAACAGGCAGCTGTTTTTAAATATACAGTTATACAGTATGTGTGGACTGACTAAAATAGTAGCTGTTGTGATATATTGGAAAGGAGGGATATTGCAGTGAATCCAATTGTGTGTCATGCTCTAATGTGTGGTCTCAGACCCCACATTACCTCTGTTTTCAAGAGACAATTCAGTTAAATGTCAGACTGGCTTCCATGCTCTAGACATTGATGGTAATTTATTCTCGAACACTACCTCCTCTTATGGCTACTTTTTGACTTTGATACTTCTTTCAAATTCAATGTAGTTTGAGCTAAAGTTTACATCAAAGGGAATTACAGTGAAAAAGAATAATCTGTCAAGTGAAGCTAAAACTTAAATGATGAAACATATAAGTATTTTGTATTATGAACTGGCAATGCTTTGGTCTTGTATTCTCCACGTCAGGGGTAAAATTTCAAACGTAGCTGTCTAAACATTTATTCTCACTGCTTGATAGAAATACTGTTGTGCCAATGCAGTATAAAATCTAACTTTCCCTATATTTATGATAAAAGTCCTTTAGATGGAATTTGCAATATTCTCTGAATGTATAAAATTATAGACTGAAAAAAGTTCAATCCAAACAGAGAAGTTTCTGACAGTTGAAGTGAATTAGACTGTTACAAGATTGATTTCAGGGAGAGGCAGTCTTCTGAGGTACTTAGGGAACTTACAGGCACTTCATAAACTTCTGTTACAACTGGTATAATAGAGGAGGGGAGAGGAAGAGGCAAGCTTTCTGGAGTGCAGAGGGGTCTCTTCAAGTCCCTTAAATACTTGCTGTGGTGTAGGGATTGATGTCTGGAGTTGTTTGGTTCTTTGCTTGTGGGATTTCACTCATTCACTGACCCCCTAGAGCTTGTTGCTGTAGCTTGAAAGTCAGTGTATAAAAAAATCTGAATAGAATTGAAGGACTGTTGGACTCCATTGTGATTTCCTAGTGGGCAACTCATGTTAGAACCCAATAAAACTAAGGCACCACAATGTTTTCCAACCTATATGATTCCCACTTCCCCTGTTATGAAAGCAATTTGGGGGTTAAGATTTTAAGAAGGATTGGGTTTTTTTCAATCAGATGTCTTGTTTTGTCCAAATCTTTTTGAAGAAGAAAACCGACCCTTAGTTCAAGCCTCATAATCTCATGTCAAAAAAGTTATTTGCTTAGGAAAAGAAGCAAGTATAGAGCTTGGTCTCTTCTCTTCTCTTCTCTTCTCTTCTCTTCTCTTCTCTTCTCTTCTCTTCTCTTCTCTTCTGTTAATTTTTTTTAAACTTCAACTAATTAGTGACTATGAAATTTAGTTCAGCAGTCATAAATTATGTGTAGTCGAAATTAAAATTTTGGAATATCTAAGAAACTGAAATTTACTTGTGCAATCTCATCATTGAACATGGGTAAACACAGTATATGTTGTCATGTGAAAGGTGTGAAGTGACGTATATATAGCATGTGTCCACTATTATATTTTTCTTTACTATTCTTTAATTTGTTTATTAAACAAGAAAATATCTCTGTTTTTAAATTATGAATTTCTATAGAGTGCTATCCAAAATATTAATGATAAAGATACAAGTTCTTTACTTCACATCTGCTACCATTGGATCTTTCTTCTTCATAAATGCAATTTATGAGTCCTGTTCTCCTTTCTTCTGAAATACATCCTTTCCTTATTCACAGGAAAGCCTAGCAACAGAAAGATTAGCATTTTTCTCAATCTTTAAAAACACATGGAGCTTCAAAAAAATTTTTGTACTGAATTTCTAAATTTAATGTGGTGTATCTTTGCTAGATTTCAAAAGGTTTTGCTGGGTAGTCTTCAAAAAATGATATACCTTCATGAAACAAATCAGGGAAATCACATTTTTTGATGAAATACAAAAGAAAAAAAATTCACTTATATTCTCAAGATAGTGTATAACTTCAAGAAGCTGGAAATAAAGATTTAGTCAGTATTGGGAATATTTTGATTGGGGATACATAGTGCAACGTTGGCATTAATATTTTAGGACCTTAAACAACAGATCATTTCCAGAGCTATCTGTAAGTATTCTTTGATTTTCCTTTTTCTTTCTTCTTTTTTTTTTTTTTTTGGGGGGGGGGGGAGTATTATAACAGTATACCTGTACAATATACCTCTGCTTATACAATAGCACATTTTTATCCATCGTTTTACCCATCTTTTCCTTCGTGATTCATGTGGATGCTTAATAATGCAATTGAGTGCAAGCTCCTCTGTATTTAGCACTTTGTGAAAACTACGAGACTACTTAATTTTAAGCTGGAGCTGAAATTGACAAACATAATTACTTCATCTGAATCACCAGAAGATAAGTTAATGTCCAACAAATAATTTGGCAACTTCCCTAGTGCCATCTCAGACCCCTTGTTCATTTCTCCAAGCACCTGCCTTTGTTTTGAGAGGCTTTTCCTTCCAATCTTCCTTTGTGTGAGCTTTCTTCTATAGGACGTTTTTCTCCATTTCCACATTTTCAGTCCTGATATAGACTGGTGGTTCATAAATCATCTTTGTGGTCTTCATGATACCTAAAACAAATGACCTTGAAAAATTCTGCAAGAGGTGGGGGCTATTTTAAAAACTTTAGGTCTCCAGTGGAGGGTACTCTCCACGGCTAATATTTGAAAAGTAATACTGTCGATGCCCATGCTCCCAGAAAACACTGTTGACAATAAATACTGTAAATGTTGCAGAGGGACAGAAGTGCGCTGAAGCATTTATTCATTTAAGTTGAGATCTAAACTTTTGAAATTGATTTTGAATATTTTGAAACTAATATGCAAGTCTAGCAGCTCAACTTGAAGAAAGTTTTATTTTCAAAAACATGGAAAAAGCAGTCAAACTATAAATAAAATAGATTTATTTATGTTTTTCTTATATTTTCTGTGCCTTTTATTACATTACAGTCTGTTTCCTCTTTGATTAATTCCATCTTGCTATTAGTCTGCAGTCAAGTAAATACCAACATACGTATAACAGGATATCATGTCACTTGACTATGTAGTCCTTCACTCCAGTCTTGTTTTTAAAATGGAGATCTAAAGCAGCTCTGATATGAATTTAAAATACGCATTATCAGTTCAAGAGCCTCAGTAATTATATTTAGCATGCAAAATATTCAACACTAGTTGTGGGTGGATGGAACAACAAAATAACTCTGTAGTAGATTTGACTTCACTTTGTGGATATACAGATAAATACTGTACACATATCACCTCCATGCTCCCCCTTGCCTTTCATTAACGCTGCTTTATACACAGACCAGTAACTATGACCAGGCTGGCAAATACAAGGAACTCTTGGGGGGAGGGGGGGGGAGGGGGCGGGAAATATTTGTTAAGAATGTACACTTTCTATACAGGTGAACCTTAATGTCCTGAGCAGAATAGACTCAATGTGTCTGGTAGCTTTCCTAGGTTTACCTACCAGAAATATGGGCCTGAAGCTCCATTATGTGGTTCAACTGAATAGTTGTCTTTGTCCCCAGTCCTTAGGAAGAAGGGAAGGGGTACGTTCCCCAGCAGATGAAAATAAAGCATGATAGGGTAATATTATTTTGTTTACAAAAATGGGTTTGGTTGGAATTATACTGTGCTAAGGGCTATACAAATTTACTTGCAGTCTTCTGCTGTCTTTATTAACACAGTCCGGACCAGACTTTGTTACCTTTATCTTTTAGCTTTTTAAGGTCCGTTTAAGCTCCATTAAGCTATTGTGACTCCAGTCACAATAGTTGCCATGTTATCTTTTATGTGCTTGACCTCACAGGAGGCAAGATAGGTGTAAAATGTAACAAGAATAGCACTTGAGAGGTGAAGTGGTCCATCCAAACCAAAAAGAAAGAATATGAGATGAGACGGGAACCTTGCACTGTCCCACACACAGTCCGTTTATGGTTTTGGATGCTCTCACTTACGCTAAGTGAACTGGGGAGAGATGTGGGAGGGTTAAATTCTTCTCAGATAATTTGAGCAAACAGATGAAATGTACATCCTTTTATCATCTGTGTATCAGGAATGGAAAAATAAATCGTTACATACATTTTCCTCCGTTTTGTTAGTTTTCAAAGACTTTCACTTTAGCTTTTTTGCTTTATACAACTAGTAGTGAGAAGTGTCACTTCCCCCTCAAGGTACTCCAAGGCATTTAGCCAGATAAATTGCCTCAATTTCTTCGTTCTTTACGCCACCTTTTATTGTAGGACATGCTGTGTATCAGAAGCCTAGAGGCTCCATTAATTAAGATTGAACAATCAAGGAAATACTTGCTGTGGAAACACTCTGAAAGCTTTAAGTCCACACTGTCATGAGAAGGAGTCTGCTCAGTTTGGTAACACTCCATGCTTTCTTCTGGCCTATAGCATCATCGCAAGTGTTTGAGAAAAGAGCAGCACTCTTTTCTGAGTAGCTACTGGACAGTGGTGTTCTGAGGTTGAGAAGGAATCTCATGGACAAGACTTCCAAGAGTGACTAGTGATTTGGGATTTCTCCAGGTAGGATTTTTGAACTTGAAATACTTTCAAAACAACATATATTTCAGAAGGTATGTGCTTCGATGGGAAATTAAGGCCCCTACTAGGCATTTCAAATTGGCTGTCAGAATTACTGATTTCCCACCTTTGTAATATTCTCTGGGTATTAAATTACTCAATTTAAATGATATAATTTAGTATGTTGTCTTTAGACAGACTAAATGGATCTGATATATTTCACGTAAGCGCATTTGATAGGCAAACATTGTATTCAAGACAATGACAATTAAAAAAACACCTAGCTAGTCAGAAGACTAGGACAACTCTTATTCTTTTTTTATTTCTCTATATTAAAAAGAGACAGGGATTTTGGGGGAGAATTGTTTCTTCTCAACTGATGTTACACTATTGGAATCAATGGCTTTTTCCTCAGCTGTTGTAGCTGAGATGCTTAGTTTTCCATATTTCAAACTGTTGTTTTTCATGCCTGTTCTGGCGCTTTTTCTGCAAAGCAGGCCAGAAACTCAGTTAGATTTTTATTGTCAAGTCTGTAAACTTAGTTAATAGCATGTGATATAAAATCAGCAATTAATGACAGTGGGAGCAATGGGTCAATAGTAATTCCCGTATTTGAAACCATTTGGGATAGGGAGAATTTGAAATTAAAAACCGATGCGTCTAAAATGACAGCCTTCTAAATCCTAAATTAATAACTGGTAGCTATCAAATTTATCATCTAGAAAGGTAAATTTCTCTTGGGTCCTGATTCTGCAAAGATTCTCACACATGCTTACCTTTATGAATTATTACAGTCATTCAGTAGTTACTCAAGTGTATCACACTCGATCTACTACATGAGATGAATCATAAAGTTACTCCACCACCATAGGACAGTCAGAATTGAGTCTGGATTTACTCCAGCCTAGGGAAATAAATCAGAGCAACTGCTGACAGGTATTGTGGATCCACAGCAGCTTCTTTAAGCTTGTCACAGTGAGCTCTTTTCTAGCCTGCACTAATCCGTTACGAATAACAGCGGCACAGAACAATAAAAGTATTCTTCACACTGAGGTGCGCTGTAGATGGGTTTTGTGAGGGATGTATCATTTTTACAGTAGCATCTACAGCTTGTTGGTCCAATAATGCAATATTTGTTTAGTATCACAGGATATCATCAGATATGGTCTACTACAGCCTGGTGGGAATGACTTAGGTTTTAACAAGATGATGATTGCAAGATATGAAAATATCTTGACATTATTTTGCAGAAAATATTGAAAATAAAATTGTTTCTAAGCAGACAATTCAGTTTATTTAATAAAAGCTGCACTGTCTTACAACCCAATTTTAATTTTAATCCTGTTGCCATCAGAATAAGGCTTCTAAGTTAATGTTGCTATTTCTTTGGCTAATTTGGCCATCTGGTCAAGCTTTTACTCTACAAATGATCATTTATTTGTTAGGAACTTTTGTTGCTGCTGTGTCTTTTTTTTCTAATTATTAAATTGTAAACTGCAGTTTAATAATGTTTCTTTCCATGAAAACTGCAATATTAGATTTACACAGTTCAATTAACCCAAGAATTAATATGTTTCAGTAACATCCCTTTGGAAAACCATGGATTCTGGATGACTTAATGAAAGGTTTAATTGCTACCATTATTTCAGAAATATATTAATAGACTTAGCATTTTTTTAATCGTTCTTTACATGTGTAATTTCACTCTGGAGATACTTAACTTTCTCATGCGTCATGTGAACCTTCCAATGCTTGTTGTGAGGTTGCTCAGTTTGCTGCCTAATGAATCCATATATTACCACAGTATAGCTTGACCCAAGTGCTGTAGATCTACATGAACAGGCTCATTTTTAAGAGTGTGAGGCCCTATGTGAAGCGAAAGACCACTGTACTGCTATATGAGAACTGACCGAAAAGAGAATTGTTCCATATGACCCCAGTACCCCATGTCATATCATATACTTTATGACATTTGACAGTTATTTAGCTATTATTTGGCACCTGGAAATCAACAGAAGGCCTCTTGCAGGCTGCAGCTGAACCTGCATTGCAACTAAGGAAGAACCGAAGAAGCATCATTGAAGGCTTGTATAAAGATATTAAATTTAAAAGGATGGCAAGGGAAATTTTAGTCACATTGCTTAATAATGAAGTTGAGCCCAAAGCAAAGAGCTGTAAAGAGTTGAAATATTAAAACATTTTCTGCTCTCATTTTCACATAATGGGTTGCTGTAACTTGACACAGCACAGCCATGTTGGCCCAGATTATCAGTTAGCTCTGCCAGGGTCCCACCAGCCCAATATTCTGTTCCCCAACTGATCCCTGAGACAAAACAAGAACAGGGCAAACATCCACACTTTCTCCCTTCCCTGCATTCACCAGCTCCCAGATAGTTTTGCAGCATTCAGCAGTTCTCAGAGTAGGGGCATTCCCTGTTGTGGTTTGTAAAGTAACTGCAAACAGACCTGTCTTCTGCCTTCGGTCGCCCTTGTCCAGGAGCCCTTTGTACTCTATAAGTTTCTCTCATTTGTCATCCTTCAGCTAAGAGCTTCAAAGGTCTACGGCCTCTTGCATGAAAAGTTACTTCCTTTATCTTTTTTTGAATTTTTGTCCCACATGATTCTTTAGGGCCTGTGTTAAGAGGACACAGTAAACAGTCCCTATCTACACAGTCCCATGTCAGTCATGACTTGTAGGCCACCTTAGTTCTCTTTTATGAATAGTAAAAGTTTCATCTTTTACAAGAGTAATAGGATATTCAGCTGTTCCTCATACAGAAGCCATCCTGCATTTCTGATCATGTCAGTTAGTCATTCTCAACATTTTCTGCTTCAGCTGTTCTCTTTGAGATGAGAGAATCAGAATCATACCTGGTATTCAAGGTTGGGAAAACCACAGATTTACGCTGTGACTTAGGTGTTTCCTTGTTTCTTCTTTATTAATTTCCTAATACACAATTTCTTTTTTGATTATTGAAAACTGATGTTTTCAGAGAACTGTGTATTGTAACTCCTAATTCTTACTCTTGAACAGTAGTGGTCTCGCCAAAACCCATCTTTATGTAATTTAAAAATAGGATTGTCTTTTTCCCTTCTGTCTCATTTTACATTTATCTACATTGAAGGTCTGTTGTTCTGTAGGCTAGTCAGTCAGTCTCATGAAACTTTTTCCTTCAGCAGGTCTTCGTTTTTCCTTTATACTTACTAGCCTGAAAAAAATGTGTATCTTAACCAAGCCTTACCCTTTTTTTTTCAGCTTACAGAACATGGTGAAGCGTCACTAATGACCTTATTCTTTTTTGAAACATGACCATTTACTTCTACCCTTTATTTATTCTCTTCTAACATTTTATTTTATCGTGTCAAGGCATTTTCTCTGATTCCACATCTGCTTAAATTTCATTAAAAGCCTTTGTGAAAGTAACTTATCAACAACCTTTTGAAAATTTGAGTAGAATATAGCAGGTGGATCAAAATTCTTCGTAGTGTGTAGCGTTTCAAAGAAATCCAAGGGGATTTAGTTTCTCACTTCAGGGGAAGACATGTTAACTCTTTCCAAATAGATTCCATTTATTCATTATACTAATTCTAACAAGCTATTGAGGAATTAAATCAAGAAGGATTTACACAAGTTAGATGTACCACGTACCATGATATACATATACCATGTACCTTGATAAATGTATGTGAAGAGGTAAAACAATTTATACTCCACTAGCAACTAACTTTGGGGAAAAAGCAGAGAATGAGGGAAAATTCAGAGGTATAGATGAACACAGTAGTTTGTTGAAAATAAACCATGAAATAAAATCCGCAAATCTTTTAACCAAAGTTTGATTTCTGGTAAGATCCCAAGATGAATTATCAATACATAAGAAAGTAGGAGAATGGTTTTATGTGGTTTTTTTTAAAGGCAATATATGCATGACACCTTTTATTCTGAATATTTTTTTTCTGATTGTTTTCTTTGGCAGGCTAAGAGTGGCAAGCAGCAGTGTATCTTTGCTTATAAGGATATAATCTTAGCTGTATCTTTAAATGAGCAATACAGTCTGCAATAAACCTGATATAGAGTATATAGTCAATTGAAGAACGAGTCTTGGAGAGAAGTTATCAATAGCCTACTAGTGAAATGTGAGTATTTCAAATTGAGTTCCTCAGAGGTCTGACTTGAACTTAATTTTATTCAATATTTCTATGAAATTCTGAATAAGACGTACACTTACGACGTGAGTGATTAAAAGCAAACTAGAAGTGTCTGTGAGTACCTGGCTGTAAGACGTCCACATAAATACTTGAACTTCTTGAAGATAAATACAAGTACAAATACTTTTCTTAATATTTGTGTAATTGTTCTTAAAATTAGTAGGAAAAATTATTGATTTATCACATTACATTCATTGCTTTCCTAAATTTAAAAATTTCCTGGAATATCATATTTCACTCAATTTCAACTGCATTTATTTTCACAATACAGACAAATCAAATGGTGGTGTTTTCTATTTGTTCTGAAGAATAACTTTGGAGGGTGCAGAGAATCCTTCTTTCTATTATCTTTATATTACAGAGTCAGCTGGCAGGAATAAAATTGGCAGGATTTCTGAAGTGATCAGTTTGAAAAAAAAAGATCTGTTATTTCACACTGTGAACCTTATGGTTTGCTTTATGCATCGGTAGTTGCTTTATAAGCAAATATAATATGTCTTGTCGATATGGGACAATGTCACTGTCAGTGAGGCTTTTTACAATACAGGTCAACCCTGGGGATGGTAACCTCAATTCTGTCCTCAGTAATGGCCTAGTTATTCCACTTGATGTATTAGATCTATGTCTGTAGAGTAACAATTTGACATTTAAAAATGAAAAAGAAGGAAGGTTATTTTATTTTTCTTATGGGAACTCTAAGACTGTGGGGAGTATTTTAATTATCTTGAAATTAAAAATAGCAAGTTATGTAGCTCCTTGCAAGCTTGAATTTACTGAGGGGATAGGATGACTGGTGTTTTCTCCAATTAGCCTGGTACAGTTCTGTATCATATTCAGAAGGAAAGACTTCATCAGTGTCTATCCATTCATTAACACTATGGCTGAATTCACCCAAGCTTCTCACAACAGATGAATATGGATGTCAGTGTAATGTGAGTTAGAAAGGGAGGAGGCTGGGGATTGTTTGTTGCTCAAGCCTTATTCAGACATGTGATAGGAGGGAACATGTGGCATACAGCTTCTTTGAGAAGAGTTTTTAATGTTCTTCCTGCCTTTGACTCCCTGTCTCCCACTTATTTCTTGTGATCCTGATTCATTTGACATTCAGGCACAACATAGTACCTTTCCAGTATCTGTGGTATAGTACTGGGCATGCAGGTGGGAACAGTTCCTAACAAGTTGGAGATGGAGCGTGGATAGAAAAAGGGATAAAAGATAGTGCAGAAATTCCTGTTCATTTATTGATACCTGGTCTATGCTAACTGAAATAGTAATAACAAAGCAAACAACAACAAAGTTCCAGTTAGCATATTGTATTCAGAACTCCATTTTTCTCTGTAAGATTTATAACCTTAATTTCAATAAAAGAAAAGCAAAACCTCTCCACGAAGAGAAGTGAGTACGTACCTTTCTTTAGCATAGAGATTTGTTGTCTAGAGCAGATGAGTTTCTGCTGTCACTATGCAAGCTGCGATAGAAGCAAATTGCACCCCTGAAAGAATATGCACACACAAAAAAGGTTTGCATTAGAATAGGGAGACAAAAATGCTATAGATTTCTGTAAAAGAACTACTGGGTTTATTTGAGTCTTAAGGGTCAAGGGGAATTCTACTATAACTGTAAAACATTCATATGTATTCTTTGAGTGGGAAAGCCTCTCTATGATATACACGATAGGAACAAGCAGCACTTCTGTTTCTCACAAAGACTTTAGTTCAACAAAATATCAATATGTTTACATATTTAAATTGGCTTCAAAAGATACAAAGGTTATATAAAATTAAAGACCATTCAATGCAAGGAGAAGCAATTTCTTTAAATAGTTCTAGGATAATAACTTTGCCAGTAATAAAAACTATAACTGGTCATTCACTTCTTATTCCAAAGAATTTCCTCACACTGTGAGCTTTGTGAGGCTAAATTATGGCATTGTTAACAGCTTTCCCATAATCCTCTTCTTTGCCTCTACTGTGGACCTCACAACAAATTCGCCTTTACTTAAGCTTCTGTCTTGGACACATCCACAATCTTGACTGCTCTTGGTCCCAAAGCGTTAGGATCTTTTTTGGAATAGGAGCTCTGCAGGAGGGCCAGGACAGAAAAGGTAACAGCCTGCCATTAAAGTGCCCTTCATGCAGCACATAATTGATCTATTTCTGCTCTGTCTGTTGCCTCATTCATTTTGAAGGTCTGCCAAGATCAAGGTCTTCAACTGTCTAGATCTTCTTATTCTTATATCTGCACTTTGCCATTGTCTTCACTATCAGGGACAAGCTGGAGGACTGTGTTCATACCATGTTGACTAAGGTTAGTTCCTACCCTCTGCTTGGGACTCATAACTGTTACAGTAGTGTGATAATTAATGATAATAGCAGCCCTTAGGACAACCCTTATTCCAGTAATGAGACTTTCTTATCCTACTTAAGAACTTGGCTCTTATTTTATTTACAGATGGCTTATTTTATTTACAGATGACCATTTGGGTCAATCAAACCATTTGCCAAGAGTGTCAGAAGTAATTCTGCCCCTTTGCTCTCATGAAACCCCACCTGGAGTACTGCATCCAACTCTGGAGCCCTCAGTAAGAGAAAGACATGGATCTGTTGGATTGGGTCCAGAGGAAGGCCACAAAAATTAGGGCTGGAGTACCTCTCCTACAAGAAAAGGCTTAGAACGTTGAAAGTGTTCAGCCTGGAGAAGAGACGACTCCTTTCAATACTTAAAGGGGGGCCTACAGGAAAGATGGGGAGGGACTCTTTATCAGGGAGTGTAGTGATAGGATGAGGGGTAGTGGTTTTAAACTGAAAGAAGGTAGATTTAGATTAGATATGAGGAAGAAATTCCTTACTGTGATGGTGGTGAGACACTGGAACAGGTTGTTCAGAGAGGTTGTAGGTACCACATCCCTGGAAACATTCAAGGTCAGGTTGGACAGGGCTCTGAACAACCTGATCTGGTTGAAGATGTTCCTGCTTATTGCAGGGGGATTGGACTACATGGCCTTTAAAGGTCTCTTCCAACCCAGACCATTCTATTATGCTATGATTTACTAAGGGATCCAGTTATATCAGAGTCAAGACTAAATATCAAGTTGAATTCTTTACCTTTCCAATATAGACCAGGTTGCAGCGTTCGTCAATAATATGTTTATCCAAGGGTTTATTTTAGTTTAGTTGTGCGTTGTGGTTTCCATCTTTCCCAGAGTTCTAGAACTTAAAATCTAGGTGTATTCAACATACATTTTATCTGAGACACTTTTCATTATTTGCTGAAAAAGAAAATGTGAACTAGTTGGGGGAGGGGGGATGTCGGGTAGGAGGGGCTGTGGTATTAGCTCAGATTGGCAGGGATTGCTGGAATTTTTATTTTTGTTTTCTTTCTACCTTATTCTCCAGCATAACTGTAGTTGCCTTTAAGATCATTTGGGAGTTGTATTTTATAAAATCCCTGGTATTACAGAGATCTAGGAATTGGTGTGTTCTTCATCCCTTTTTCCATTCCTTTGTCCTTAATATGATCACTGTATGGTATTAAGGATTGTTTTATGTGTGCTTGTAATCACAATGGATGTTTGATCGACTCTTTGAATTAAACATCTATTATGTGACCATTTGTAATTGCAAAATCTGGAAATCAGCAGCAGAGATTCCCACTGTTGTGTTGAACAGCAGGCAGATTAGAAGGTGACTCAAGAAACTTTTCTCGCTTTCTTTCACCCTCCCTCTCTCCCTCCCTCCCTCCCTTTCTTGGTTTCACTGTTTCCCTGCTCCACTTACTCCACATACATAAGCATCCAAGGGGCTGCAGCAAGAATGAGAAAATTTAACCCTCATTCCCACTCAGTCTGCGCCATGACCAGGTGCAGAATTTGAAAGACCAGGCAGAATTTGACTCTTAACATTAATGATCACGATAGAATTTGATACTACAGTATATAACCCCCAACTAAATACTAGCTGCGACTACTTCCAATTCTGTCTTCTGCTGCTCCATCGGCATCCTCATTTGTTGCACAAAGGATCTAAATGTATCTTTACTGTATACAATAATTAATGTCACGTAGCAAAAATCAATAGTTTCTGCTGTTACATAATACATAGATTTTTTTTGTCTACATAATTCAATTTTCACTGTAAGTGATGTACTTTAACAATAGGGTTTAATGCTAAAACTTTGATGATCAGGTCAGTATCATTTCCATGTCCAAAACTTTTTGACTCCTGCCAAAGGAGTTAGGTTCTTTAACTATTTGTGAAGTTCTTAAATCTAACTAAATAAAAAGGTTTATTGTGGATGGAAGTGGGTGAGATTTATAAAATATGTAAAGTATCACCCACTACTTGCTTTAGGAAACTGTGTGGATTTTATGGTAGAAGAACTATGTTACTTGTTAAACATGAACTATACTTTCTGGTCCAAAGTCTCATGATTCTTTACTTTTCAGTTTAACTCCCTCTTGGATAAGGAGGGGCCAAGGAGTTACCCATTAAGATGTCTTACCATGTTGTAACCTTGATAGATGCAAAAAACCAAACCCATATCATTCTTTGGAGACAGCAGTGATTACATATATTGAACTTCTGCAGAAATGCTTGGTCCTCCTCTGCATTTTGGCTCATTAAAAATGTTCATAATAATCATCTATTGTAAGAATTTCATTTAGCAGCTTACGCATGTGGGTGTACTTGCGAGGACTGCAATTTGGATGGAAGTTTGCAACCTCATCTAACAAAATACTGCAAGCGAGCATTATCATGGACATATTTGTTCAAAACAAAATATTAAAGCTTGCAGCAGGGGTACGTGTCCTCTTAGAGGGTGTACATTAAAGTAGGTATTGTGAGTGTAGTAGAAAACGATTTAGAGGACTGATTTGTAAAATGCAATTATGTATAACACAAAATGTGGTAACTCTTTACAACATATCTGTGTTGTAAAGAGAAATGGCACAAAGAGACTAGGCTGTTTTAGCTGAATATATGAAAAGAAAAAAATAATATTATTACATTTGTTGAAACACCCTCTGCAGTGAAGGAGGAAATAACGTTGTATATAGTAAGCTATATACAGCTCTGCAGAGAGAGACCTGGGATTCCTGGTGGACAAGTTGACCATGAGGTGGCAATGTGCCTTTGCGGCCAAGAAAGCCAGTGGTCTCCTGGGGTGTATTAAAAAGAGCATGGCTAGCAGGTCAAGAGAAGTCATCCTCCCCCTCTAATCTGCCCTGGTGAGGCACATCTAGAGTAGTGTGCCCAGTTCTGGGCCCTCCAGTTCACGAAGTTCAGGGAACTACTGGAGAGAGTCCAGCAGAGGGCTACAAAGATGATCAAGGGAATGGAGCACCTCTCTTATGAGGAAAGGCTGAGAGACCTGGGTCTGTTTAGCCTGGAGAAGAGAAGACTGAAAGGTGATCTCATCAATGCTTATAAATTTCTAAAGGGGGTGGGGGGTGTCAAGAGGATGGGGCCAGACTCTTTTCAGTGGTACCTGGTGACAGGACAAGGGGCAATGGGCACTAGTTGGAACACAGGAAATTGTATCTGAACATGAGGAAAAACTTCTTTACTTTGAGGGTAACAGACCACTGGAACAGGCTGCCCAGAGAGGTGGTGGAGTCTCCTTCTCTGGAGACATTCAAAACCTGCCTGGATGCATTCCTGTCCAACCTGCTCTAGGTGAACCTGCTTTGGCAGGGGGTGTTGGACTAGATGATCATCGAAGGTCGCTTCCAACCCCTACCATTCTGTGATTCTGTGATATACCTTGCTAGTTAACATACTAGTGCTCCATTTAATGTTATGGCACTCAGTTCAGTGTTCTGGTATTTTACTTCATGTATTTGTCTTCCCTGTATAAGTTACTGCAGTTTAATTTGTTTTATAAGAGACAAGATGACAATAAGGCTTTATTTTAATGAGTGTTAGTAGAAGGAATAGTATTTCTCTTAAAATTTTGAAATACAGCCTATAGTTGTAGATGACTTTCTCCGTAATATGCTGCATATGATTTTTAGATTGCAATGTTTGACAAAGTCAATGATTTAATTTCTTCTAGGAAGACTGGATTTGAAATAGTGTACAGGTATTTTATTTTAACATGTGTGTTATATACATATGTATACACATATATACATGCACATAACTATAATATTGAAACAAATATGTCCAGAATTTTATTTTAAAATATAGATTGGGAATGGGTTATGGACACAAACGCTGGGAAGGCCATGAAAAATCCATGACTTTAGGAGTATAGGAAAAGGAGTTTTCTTTGGCATATTGGATCCACTTCCACTATTTTATACTCCTTTTATATTTCTGACATCTACAACATCACATAGAATTCATTCATGCAATAAAATCCACAGTATGAATTATGCATACTGTGAAAATTTATATTCTTACTGAACTTCTGTTGATAATTTCATTTGATGTTCTGAATGTGTTCTGTTAAGAGAAGGTTTGAAGATTTTTCTATGTTCACTTTGTCTTTTTTCCTTTCGTTTTTATCTTTCTTACACCTTTCCTTTTTGGTGCCTATATCTACTATATATTGATCCTGGTTATGGACCGTATTTGTCTTTTTTACAACCATAGCCATGTTCACCTGCATCAATTCACATCTTGTGATCAATTTTAAAAGTCCATATTTTTTTGCATTTCTGCTGCCAATTAGTGAGCTCTCAGGTTACTATTTCTTCCAAAGGTTTTGAACTTGTATTTTGTAATAAAGAGGTCCATTCCATTTCTATGACTCCAGTTCTATTTTTTCTCCAAGACTCCTTTGTAATGACTGCTTCACAATTTCACAGAGACGGCAAATTTCATGAGTGCATATTGGCTTGTGTGTCAATATCATTAAATGAAAATGTAAACAAAATTAGTCTGAAGTTGTATTCTTGAGAAACTAATAAGTAAGTGGCTTACAGTCTCAAAACTCTTTATTCAGTATAACTCATTTGGGGCTTTCCCTTCAGCCAGTTGCTCATTTGCCTCATAGTTCTTCTGCCACCAATACTTGCCAGGTTTTACAATAATTTTCCATTTGGCATGATGGGAAACATTTGTAGATGTCCAGAGAGATTATTTTTTCTAGTTCCCTGTATGAAAGTAAATGTCATATTGAAGAAAGTAAGTACATCGTATCAGAATTCTCTTTCTCTGGTAGAGTCATATTGCGTTATCTCATCTGCCATTTATCTCCCAATTTTCTGAAGCTTTACCTTGACTTGAGAGCAAAATAACAGATCTGTAGCTGAGATCAGTTCTTGCCCTTTACTATTCTCTAGTCATACAGCACTTCATCTGACTTGAATTAATTTTAAAATGTTGCTGCTCAACCTGGAATTTCAAATCCCAGCATTTTTCTGTCATCTAAGATGGAAAACAGAGATCCCTCCATCATGAGTGCATTAAGCTTTACAGTTACCTCTACTATAAATATTATCATTTTTATGTTTAACAAACATAAATATAAGTAAGTATATCATAGAATCATATAATGGTTTATGTTGGAAGGGACCTTAAAGATGATCTACTTCCAAACCCCTTGCCATGGGCAAGAACACCTCCCACTAGACCAGATTATTCAAAGCCTCATCTAACCTGCCCTTGAACACTTCCAGGGGATGGGGCCTCCACAACTTCCCTGGGTAACCTGTTCCAGTGCCTCACCACCTCACAGTGAAAAATTTCTTCCCGACATCTAGTCTAAATATACCCTCTTCCAGCTTGAAGCCATTACTCCTTGTCCTATCACTACATCTTACTATATAAAAAGTTCCTTTCCAGCTTTCTTTTAGGCCCCTTTCAGATACTGGAAGGCTGCTATAAGGTCTCCCCGGAGTCTTCTCTTCTGCAGCCTGAACATCCACAACTTTTGCATCCTGTCCTCGTAGCAGAGGTGCTCTAATCATGATCATCTTCATGGCCCTCCTCTGGACCCACTCCAACAGGTCCACATCTTTCTTGTGCTGAGGACTCCAAAGCTGGATGCAGTATTCCAGGTGGGGGTCTCATGAGAGTGGAGTATAGGGGCAAAATATTTTTTCAAAGTATTTATTTTCTCAGCATTCTGTCTTTGCCCAAATGTTCATTGTCATCATGCTGAGATCAAGCAAAGTATTTATACTTCTCTGACAATGTGCTGCTTATGAGACTAATGTGAAATGCATGGATTGCCAAGCAGCACTTCAGAATATGTACTTCAGAACTTGGTACAGACAACAAATTGGTCTGACATTGCTATTAAGATAGATCCTCTGTGAGGCAAACTAGAAAAACTCTGTTTACTGAGACAGGAGAAAAAAAATCTCCCATTTTCTTCCATCTTTCATGGAGGATTTTTCAAAGTTTTCTTCAGCTTTTGTTCAAAGCACAAAGGTGGAGACTTGCTGGCTAGAATATCTCCATGAGGTATCTATTTATTGCAGATGGGGTTTTTTTAGGCCTATTTCACTTTGAGTGGATGTTGGCTGAAGGCAAAGCCTAGAGATCACAGCTTTTGTAAAATATTTAAAGCTTTACTGAGACTTCTAGTGCCTTTTAAGTATTCACTCCAATTTATGTTAGTTTCTTACTAAGTATTTTGCCCACCTGCCAACCAGTAATAGAATGTGGGAACAATGTTCTCAGTGACGGCTTGACTTTTTTTTTTTTTTTTTAATCCCATAGCATAGCACCATAGCTGTTAATAGACAGGTGCAAGATATGTGAGAAGTATGTATAGTGTAAGATGAAAGAGAATAACTGAGTATTTCAAATGTTAACTGTTCAGAAAGAAAAAAATGTCAAAAATAGCTGGAAACAAGGATAATGAATTCAACTACTAAAAGAAAAATTTTTTTTTCTCCATTTCAAGATGTGCTCTCTCTATCTACAATGTGAGAAGGAAAAACTCAGTACTTTCTCCCTTGGATCTTTTTGCTGTTATAAAGAGGTATTATTCCTTTTTTACTTTTGAATGGAACTCATTAGTGTCAATCTAAAGTTTACTAAAAAGTCTGCTCTAAAAAAGTGGCCCTGTAGGATCAGCTATGTTTAAAATAGCCTCGGTGTAACAAAAGTAATGCTGGCATGTAATCTCCAAGCAGTCCTCAAGCAAGCCCTGCTGAAGCTTGTGGTACATGGTGGCGTGGTTATGTATGTACATGTTTACTTTGTCAGGTACTATCTCTAGCAGCTTTGCTTGGCTTGATGTTGTCTGCGACACGCTGGCTTGCCATTAAAGTTGTGGCATAGAAGATGCAGCCAGCAGTAAGTCTGTGGGAATGCAGAGATGACATCAGTGGCCTTGATAGCAGCTCTTATCAGTGCCTAGTGTTCAGTCCTGCCGTGCTGTTCTTGCCCTGCTAAATGCTGGTGTGGCTCTGTGTCCCTAGCAGAGGTTAGCACTGTGACTTCACTTGGAAATAAGGAAGACAGTGATTTATTTATTTAAAACTGGATGTGAAGTCTCTAAGCCCATCTCTGTGAATGCTAATTCTGCGAATGCTAACTCTGGGAATTACTATTCAGCATCTTGCTAGTCTTCCCTGCCTTGTTTCTGCTCTGCTCCTAGGTGTGCTTCAGCATTCATTACACATCAAGGTTGGAAAAAAATATGTGTTAGACAAGCTCATAGATGACAAAAGTCCATACTGGATGTGCCTTTTATATTTCATATCAAAAAGCACCTGCCAAAAGTCCTGTCATGATCATGTGAACAATACAATTCAGGTAACAAGCTTTTGTCACTGAGGAATGTCAATTGTCAACTGCCTAAAAAATCCAGCAAGGTAGAGAAGCATGTGGAGGAAGATGATCACTGGTTACACTGGTAGTCACAGCTGCTTACAGTAACATGCTATCTCTGCATGTCACAGTGGTTTCACAGTCTAGGTAGAGAAAAGCATGTGAACGTGGGTAAAAGCACAACCAATTTTGAGACTTTGGACCTTGAAGCTTCTGCCTGATGCAAAGTATGCTATCATGACAATGTCAGAGAGCATATAAAAAATGCAATATCACATAAAATATAGCAAAGATGCCTCACCTGGGACCAGTTTATTGAAGTGTGATTCTGTTTTGAAAAGTTATTTTATTAAGGAAAAAACCAACAAAATCAACAAAAAACCTGTCTGATTTTGTGTACAATGAACTGTATAGGGCTACTATTTCTATGATTCTGCTTGCAAGAGCAGGGCAGATATTGACTGATAGTTGAATTCATTTAGAGCCAATCAAGCAGTCTACTGGTGGACAAGAACTAGTTAGTACCTTTTATCCACTGGGAGGATAGAAGGTTTAAGTTGCCAGGGATAAGGAATGCATTTTTGTGAGTGCATTTGAACTTGATTTGTCAATGAATTTGTGACAGGGATTTTGTCACACAGCTTCCAGTTTGGGTCAAAACTAGGAAAACTGAAATTTTAGCATTGTAAGATCCCCCTTTTTTTTTTTCTTAAGCTGTGTCAGAATTTCTAGAATTCCAATCATGTCATTTAACACTCATGCTGGACAGGGAACTGGAACTCAGTCCTAAAAATAGGCTTTATTTATACTGTACTGCAAGATTAGGCTCAGGAAAGTTTGTATCTGTTGGCAAATAGAAAGCGTACTTTGATTCTTCTTGTTTCTTTGGGCAATCTGTTTTGTGACATCGGATTAATTAAGGTTACCTTTTAGTTCCATTCAGAGCTGATTTTGTTGTCCATCCATTGTTTTAGTCCATAAATGAAGTAGAAGCATAGATTCATAAGGAAAAAAAGCTAAAAGGGATTTCCGAAGGTCATCTGTTCCACACCTGTATCCTAAAAAACAATCATCCTTTTTATTTGTTCTTGGCAGTTATTTGTCTAATCTGGAGACAGGAAGGAAAAAAACAAGGTTAGCAAGTACTCAGTAGAATGGAAAAATTCATTACATTTGCATTATATTTCTGATGGAAATGGCTACTGACAAGAAGCCTCACTAAGGTATTCCCTTTTGTTGTACCAGGATGACAATTTAGACTTTTGTAAAATCAGTGGCCTACTATAATTCTTTCAGGCAAAATTGCAATGGCAGGCTTTCTTCTGTTTCTGCATTTTCCTCTTGTCACTCATGCTGTGGTTTAACCCCAGCCAGCAACTAAGCACCACACAAGCCATTTGCTCGCTCCCTCTTGATAACATGGGGGAGAGAAATGGAAGAGTAAAAGTGAGAAAACTTGTGGAGATAAAGACATTTGCTGGCCCAGGCCAGCAAAGCAAAATATTAAATTCATTCACTGCTTCCTATTGGCAGGCAGCTGTTCATCCCTCTCCAGGAAAGCAGGGCTTCATCACACATAATGGTAACTTGGGAAGACAAATACCATCGCTCCAAACCTCTCCCACTTCCTTCTTCTTCCCCCAACTTTATATGCTGAGCACAATGTCACATGGTATGGAATATTCCTTTGGTCTGTTGGGGCCAGCTGTCCCGGATGTGTCCCCTCCCAACCTCTTATGCACCCCCAACCTACTCACTGGCGGGGTGGTGTCAGAAGCAGAAAAGACCTTGAATCGGTGTAAGCACTGCTTAGCACTAAAACATCCCTGTATTATCAACACTGATCCAGCACAAATCCAAAACACAGTCCCATACTAGCTACTACAAAGGAAATTAACCAAAACCAGAAGAATTTATTAGATTTGCATAATAATTTTGTGGCAAAAATCAGACTAACTTCTGGACTCCTCCTTGACTGCCTCAGCATTTCCAAGTACCACAAACTCTCACTGATGTGAAAAAATTGAAGAAAATACTTCTTAAAAATACCTGCAAGAAAAAATGAGGTCTTCATCATGTCTATTTGTACCTCCTGTTCCTTTCTGGATAATTTACCGTTCCCAAGTAATTGGATTTCTCAGTGGTTTTGCTCAAGAGGCGGGCAGGGTTCTTTATTAATTTTGCTTATATTTGTCTTTATGCAGGAAGAAAATTTGAGGGATTGTCTTGGAACTGAGCTGATCTCTCTTTCATCATGTCTGTAGGAGGAACTATTTAATTGTTAGTCAGCTGAAAATCCTCAAAATAGAAGATAACATTTTTATCCTGAAATTCCTACTGATATTTGAGAAATCCTTAACTATTCACTATCTGCCATGATAGAAAATGACTTTTCCAAACGTATTATTGCTAACTCTGTCAGAATCTTCAAGCAAATTCCATTTCACAAAGCCTTCTAAGTTTAGATAGAATGTCAGGCTACAAAGAAGGACTTACAGTGGAGGCTTTTGAATGTGGGTTTAGATTTTTGAACTGTCTGTTTTTAATGCTGATATTTTATGCAACCTAGTCTAAAATTTCCCTGAATGCTGACAGGTCAGCGGTAGAATTTTAAGGGACTGGAATAGTCAGTATCATGGTGAATATATTGCAGCTGGTGATTTGTCAACATGTTCAGCAGTTTTTTTGGTAAGGTAGTAAAAACTCCAAAACCATTTTGGGAGCAGATGCTGTTTGAGATTTCCTATTTAGTTTAGGATATTAACAAATCTGCTAGAAAAAAAATAAAATAACAGTTATTTTAGTGTCTTCTGGTAGTCAGTTTTTTAAATGGACAGAAATGGATTATCTCCTTTTTAAAAGCCTCAGACACAATTAACCTGGGTAATAGATATCTTATAGATCTAATTTTCAAGAACAGCAGCTTGTGGAGGAACGAACGTCTGATATTAGGTCACCACCATGTTGATCACCTAAAATTAACAGAAATAGAAATTTTATATCCTAGAGCTACAGAAACAGCCACAGAATCACAGAATCACAGAATAACAGAAAGGTTGAGGTTAGAAGGGACTTCCGGAGGCCATCTGGTCCAAAATAGCCGCTCAAGCAGAGCCACAGAGAGACGGAGGCCCAGGAGCATATCCAGATAGCTTTTGAAGATCTCCAAAGAGGGAGACTCCACAAGTTCTCTGGGTAACCTTTCAGAGTGCTCGGTCACCCTCAGAGTAAAGTGTTTCCTGATGTTCAAAGGGAACCTCCTGTGTTTCTATTTGTGCTCATTGCCTCGGGTCCTGTCACCACTAAAAAGAACATGTCCCTGTTTTCTTTATACCCTCCCTTCAGGTGTTTATAGAAATGAGTAAGTTTCCCCCTGAGTCTTGTCTTCTCTGGGCTGAACAATCCCAGATGACTCAGGCTTTCCTCACAGGAGAGATGGTCCATTGCCCTAAACACCTTTGTGGCTCTTTACTGGACTTCCTCCAACATGTCCATGGCTCTCTTGTACTGTAAGGCTCAGAACTGGACACATTGCTCCAGGTGTGGCCTCACCAGTGCTAAGCAGAGGGGCAAGACCACCTCACTTAATCTGCCGGCAATACATTGTCTAATGCAGCCCAGGACACTGCTGCAAGGGCACATCACCAGCTCATGTTCAACCTGATGTCAACCAGAACCTTAAGGGCCTTTTCTGCCCAGTTTTTTCCAGCTAGAAAGCCCCCAGCATGTACTTGTGGGGGGCAGTTGTTCCTCCCCAGGTGCAGGACTTTGCCTTTCTTTTTCTTGAGGTTCATGATTCTCCTGTTAACCCATTTCTCCAGCCTGCTGAGGCCCCTTTGCACAGCAGCGCAACCTTCTGGTGTATCAGCCACTGCTCCCATTTTCATGTCATCTGCAGACTTGCTGAGGGTACACTCTGCCCCATCACCCAGGTCATTAATGAAGATTTTAAGCAGGATTGGACCCAATATTGATCCTTGGAGTACACCACTCCACCATTAGTGCAGTCACTAGCCTGCTAGCCTCCAATCATGTAAAGAAATGTGTAGCTTCATGAAACCAAAGGAATACTCTTCTCCCTTTTTTGATGTGTCTGTTTCTAAAACTAAATATGCCCCGAGACTTGGGAAAAGTAACTGTAGAACACAATAGGTGCCTTTGTAGTGGATTTGAATTGGACAGAGCAAAAAGGAACAGTATGCTAAAATACTTAAAAATTTATGGATACAAAGCACATTTTGTGTCTTGGTGGACACTTAATATGACAAACAGTGCTGCATGTGTTCAGAATTGGTTTCCACATGCTACAAAGGCCAAATAAATAACTTTTTTGCTTTTGCATACAAGGAAATGCATAATTCTTGCTACTCATCCTGCAACAATTCCCAACTTCGTCAGGCCCTCTGTAGTCTACCCTAGTAAAAAAGCCTTTCCAGTCTTTTTGTTTTGGTATGCAGCATTGAGGTACTCATTAATGTGTTCCTCACTACGTCATGCAGTAACTTATTCTGAAAATGTTACTACTCAGAACTGCATCCAAAAAAAAATTATCACAGTAACTGCCAACATGAATGATAGCTTCTATCAAATAAAATAGAGACTTGTTAACACTAAGTTTTGGGGGTGGAAGCGGTCAGTCTCTCGGGGAAGGAGTATTTTCAGAACAGTGTATGAGAGTTTATTTTTCCATCATTATACTTTGAGTATTTTCTGCAACTGTTTTGTACTTATTTTCATTTGATTTTTTCTTTCTGTGAGCACTATTGAGACTAATTGATTCTTCCATTTCATTTTTTTTCAGAGAAATGCCAGTAATTAAATAGTTGGTTAATAAACCTGATCTGCATTCTTGCTTAGACTTAGAGAGGATAGTGCCATTGTTTGATCAAAACAAAAATTCCAGGTAATGCATGGCTGAGTATATACATATTTTCAGTAAACTCATATCTATCATTAGGGAATATCTCCATAAGATGCAAGAATCAATGTGAGATTTCAGTAGTGTATTTCACTTTAGAATTTTATTTTATACTTAATACCTCTAAGACTAAAAAAATCTCAATTTATCATTTTAAGGATTTGTTGCAAAAAGAACTGTATTTGTGATTCTTAAAATCACAGCTTGCTTCAACTCTTAAAAAGCCAATTAAAACAAACAAACAAACAAAACCAAAACAAAAGCCAAAACCCAAGAAGCAATAAATGTCATTAGAGTTACTTTGATTGAAGGAAGTTTTTACTTGCTTTTTTTGGAAAGCAGAAGAGCTGTTACTCTCTACTGAATGGTTTTACTTCATATATAATTATGTGATGGATCTTTATATCTCTCACATTGACTTGTAAATGCTACGTATTAAACATTCACAATCCACCCCATGGAATACCATAACCTGGACTGGATCATATATTAATGCCACATCCCTAAGCAACTAAAGAAGATATTGATGTTCAATGTACGAAACTATCCTTCAAGGACACTGGAGTAATATTTTCCAAGATGTCTAGTGCCCTGTGTAGCAGAGATGCTAACTAACAGCAGTAAATTATTCATGTCAGTTATGGCGGTGTTTACTGCAACCACAGGAACTTTACAAAAGGATACCCTCTGCCCTTAACAGGCTGAGGGAAACAAAGCCAAGATTTTTTCTTCTGTTCACAATGCATACCACTTCCTAGGATAAACCTTTTAGCTAGTGATCTATCAGAGAAAGGTGAATACGCATCCATCAATTATATTGAAGTTCACAAGTATTATATAGAAAAGAAACACTTTAATAATTAATTGTATTAGTGCTAGCCTTTGTCTACTGGTAGATTCTGTTTATTGTCTTTAAATGGAAACATTTGCTCCTTTAGTTTCAAAAACAAGACACATGGTTCTTGTGAAAAGAAGTCACTTCATTTCAATTAAATATTCATGAAGTCTTCAAAGTAAGAAAAAAACCTTCCAACTCAACAAATGGCATCCAAATAGTCCTCAGTATGTGATTCTACATGCAAAAGGAATTGACCAAAGGGTAGATTTTTTACAGGTTCTTTAGGTAATCTTAATATGCTAAACTGAGAAGAATATTGTTAGTTTCCTTTTGAAAATGGTTGGCTTTATTTTCTTACCATTAATTCTTCGTAATAAACTTTCCTGAACTTGAGTTCTTTTGTCCTGTGGTACTGAATAAATGGTTAATACATTCTATTTTTTATAGCCTGAAGACCGTAAACTTGTGAAAATAACCTGGAATGACAATGTCTTTACTTAGCCAGAAGTTTTCCAATAATGACTTTTCCAAGGATGCTTGTTCTGTGTTTTTAAGGAATTACTGTAATAAAGGCAATGTAGATTCTATGAAAAGAGAAGCTATTCTGTTGTTACCAATAAATGAATATATATGATATGATAACCAGTCCATATGTTTACTCTTCTTACCTGACTACAGTTAATGTTGCTTTGTTACCATTGCATCAAATATCTCCTTTGAATCTAGAAATCTCCACCAGCTTTAAAAGGAATGCGAATGTGTAATTTAATCTAATAGCCTCTAGTAATATACTCTAATTACAATTGGCTTCTTGAAACTATGGCAAACTTTGAATCTTACTTTGAGTAACTTATACTGCCTTTCGTAATGGGATTTTGCAGTGGTAGTAACACTGATGCTACGGGCTATGATTTCTAATTGAAATCGACTCTGGATTCAGCTGGGGGAAAAAACCTCACTAATTCCCATTGGTCTCATTGGAGTCCGTTACAGAGAGTGCTCTTCTTGGAGGCAAGGCCAGTTCAAACACTTCTGACTTTTCTCCATTCCCATGTTTCTTTGCAGCCATGTATTGTCACCCTCTCAGTTGTGTTTGTTTAATTTTTATAAAATTGCATGGTGAGACAGATTAAGGAACTGCTCAAGGGGTTTTAATGTCTGTATCAACATAACTGAAGATGTAGTTGAAAGGTGTACTTTGAGCCATCTTTGCCATTCAGTGAAATGATTGAAATACCATCAGATTTATTACCAGAATAAGTTACAGACAGGTTTCCTATTTGGAGAAGGAAGGCTTAGTATTTCCCATGGTAAGCTTCAGGTAATTATTTCTGAAATTTCATTCTTATATTCCCACATTCTGATATTATTTTTACCTGCACAAACCTTTGACAGCTCCATCCAAGAACTAAAAAAGTTCTTGACCTTCTTACCCATCTCTCATTGTGTTGCAGTCATGTCTAGACATGTCTAGCAGAAGCTGTTATTGGTTTTAGAAGCTTTCCTCCCCAAACTTTTGCTACTCTTTGTCCTAGCAAGTCATAAACAGGTCTCTTCCAATTTTAGAAAATTATCTGATTCTCTACAGGACTGTTAGCCAAGCAAAACAACATACAAGCTAATATGGAATTCATGTAAAAGCCAAAAAGAATAAAATATACATTAGTCAAAAGTGGTTTATTAAAAAAAAAAGTTTTAATTTCTCAATTCTCTCCTTGAAATTTGTAAATTTTATTTAGACCTTTTAACTAGGTTGGCTTTTTGAAGGTTTTGTGCCTTTAAGTCAGACAAAAATGAGCATGCACATTGTAAAAAATTTGTGTTCTAATGGAGTAAAATCTACACCCAAAAGTGATGTAGTCATACACAAAGTAATATATTTATACGTGAAGAATGGGAGATGTTGTCTTGGAAAATTCTTTGTAAAGGGCATAGAGACTAGTAACTCAACATGAACTTGTGCTGAACTGCTGTGACAAAAACGGGTGATATGACACTTTGATATATAAGGAGACTGACCAGATTAAAGGAGGTTATGTGCCCATAACTCGAAAAATGGAAACAGTCTTGTGGCAGCTGAGACCTGCTTTCCACATTTTTTAAAAGCTGTAGTTAAATTCTAAGGGCATGTGGAACCCCAGAAGCCAGTAGAGGGCAAGAAAAAGAGAAGCTTTTGGTTAAATTCTTCAGCTTTTGAGGTGATGTGTGTCTCATACATGTAGAACAATCATTATTTATTGTGTTTTAACCACGGTAGGCAGCTCAGCTCCACACAGCAACTCACTCATTGCCCCCATAGTGGGATGGAGGAGCAAATCGGAAGGGTAAAAGTGAGAAAAATCATGGGTCGAGGTGAAGATGGTTTAATAGGTAAAGCAAAATCTGTGCATGCAAGCAAAGCATGTTGCAGTGTATCTACATGTCCCATGAATAGAAAGGGCTGTCTGGACACCTGAACCTTAAGAAAGGAGGTTGGCAGAAGAGGCAGGATGAGTGTATGGATGTATGTATTCATAACATATCCTCTCCGGTTGTGGTAGGATGACTCCAGACAGTAGATACTCCCCCACAAGTCACTCACTCACTCCCCCAAAGTGAGATGGGAGAGAGAATTGGAAGCATGAAAAGAAGAAAACTTGTAGGTTGAGACAGACAGTTGAATAATTAAAGCAAAGCTGCATACACGAGGAAGGCAAAATAAGGAATTCATTCACTATTCCAATTGACAGGTGGGTGTCCAGGTGATTCCTGGGTATCTAGGCCTCAGCACACATCATGGCTGCTTGGGAAGACTTACACCACCACCCTGAACCTTGTCCCTTCCTCCTCCTTTCACTGAGTTTTCATTGCTGAACACATTATATGGTATGGAACATCCCTTTGGCCCGTTTGGGTCAGCTGCCCTGGCTGTGTTCCCTCCCAGACTCTTGTGCGCTCCCAGCCGGTGCAGAGTAAAAGAAAAGACTTTGATGCTGTGCAAACACTGCTTAGCAATAGCTAAAACACTGGTGTGTTATCATCTCCGTTCTAGTCACCAATTCAAAACACAGCACTATACAGGCTACTATGAAGAGAATTAATTCCATCTTAGCCAGACCCAGCAACCAGCTGCCCAGCTTTGGACCTTCACTTCAGCTGTGGAAGCAGAAGAGAAGTAGGGAGAGAAAGTGCTATGCTACTGCACAGCAACTGGGAGCTTATCAGTTCCCAGTACCACAGAAGACAAACATAACACAGAGGTTAATGGCTGGAGCTAAGCTCTTAAGTATTCAAGTAAATGTGTGTTTGCTTCAGGCTAATGAAACACAAGAGGAATATCTGCTTCTCTGCTTAGCAACCCTCTCAAAATAGAGGACTTCAGTGACCAAGGAGCCACAGTCTGTCACTGAACAAAAAGCTCAACTTTCAAGGTCCCCAGTCTTTTCTGAGATGAACTAGCGGTGCAGGTCAGGCAAGACAAACTCCTGACCTCTCACTATAAAGATTTTTGCAGACTCTGCTTGCTGAACTGACTGTGGGATCAGGGACTCCTGCTTGTCGCAGGACCAAGATACAGCTGAAAGATGTCCTTGCTGCTGTCAGAACCTGATCCTCATAAACAAGGGCACTTCCTGATGTTTTGAAGCGCTGAGCACTTGGAAGTACCGAGTAGGGTAACCTGGTTTAAGCTGTGCCTGTATTAATAATCATTTATGTAACCCAGTACTTCCATGGTCTGTTTTGACAGACAACATCATCGCTTCTATTCACAGATGTGGAAATAGTCCTCCACAGTGGCCGCACTGCAGGCATTCAAAGTGTAAACCTGGAAGCAGAATCTAACTCATCCTGATATCCCAGGTTCTGTCTTTTATCACCCCAGAAACCTGCTGGAAGAGAAGTTTCACAAAGATTGAATTGTCTGTTTTGTTGAGAGCTAAGCTCTGAAATTGATCCTCTTACATACTCTTAAAAAGTACAACAAGAAGAGAGATAGGAGCCACAGATTAAATGCTGGCTCCCAAGAATTCTAGAATGTTGGGGGGGGGGGTGGAATCCCAACCCCCAGCTTTTTATTTCTTTTTTCCAGTGATTTCCCTACCCCCACACTCTAATAACTTGAAATTCTGGCCAAGGCAGCAATGCCAAAATTCCAGCAGTGAAGTTGTAATCTCAGTTGTTTCTTCATCACTCTAAATATGAATATACCCACAATTTCACAAGTAAACCTTTTCTTATTTAATTTCCTATCACTTTCATTTTCCCTGTACCCAAGGGAGCTGGAAATCTGACAAGTATTAAAAACTGTAATCTGAATGAATTTCATCATAAGCTAAGTATATTTTAAATTATTTTTCAACAGTTCCTGCACTGTGGTCTAAAAATTATGGCATTGAGTGTTTTGCTTGTCTAATTACCTGAGGGTGGACCTTGCGCTGCTCCAAGCCACTACAGAAGCACTGAAATCAGTAGCTGACCATGACAATTCTGCACTAGTCATATACTCATGAACAGGGTTAATCTTATGCTATGTCTTGTCCAAATTAGTATCTGACATGTAGGTCAGATTAAGCAGATTAAATTGGTGTGCGTGTGGATAAGCAAATAGTTAAAGCCAAAAAACATGAGCTAGTATGTGAAAAGTGTTCCTTTTTCCTTGTGATTAGACTTTGCAGGTTTAACCTTTGGAACAGCTTCCTTAAAACCTCAGGGTATGACTAACTGATTAAAAAAAAAAAAAGAAAAAAAAAACCAAAACAAACCCAAAAAATCAAAAAATAAAAGCAGCTCAGGGTCAACAAGTGTTTTTGGCAAAGAGCTGGGAGGAAAAAAAAATTTGATGTGTCAGAACCTTAATACAAACATGAATAATGTTCAAGGCCAGCCATTCACACTGTGCCAGTTCAAGATGCACATCTTTCCAGGAATGGCTTTCATCCAGGCTGGCGTGTGAAAGAAAAATTTTGCTCTGCTTCAGCAGTGTAAAGTCATTGGCACTACTGAGCACGGCCTTCTCGAAACATAATTTCCCTTCAAATGCTTTTGCTGGTTATTATCTTTCTGGTTACAGCTGAAATAAAACATTTGTGTTTCAGAAGGAATGATAGTGCTTGAATTTCTAATTAATTTTGAATGCTATTTGCAAGATTAATATGAAGACGTGCTTTGGTAGGTAGCCATGACTGTAGGGACTCAATATATAATATTTCCATTCACAACCAAGAAATTAATCATTCCCAATATATCCTTCAGTTCCTCTTTAGTTCTGTGCAGTGGAGTATGACAATACTTTCATTCTTATGTTTCCTGTAAGGAAGTGTTTCAGTAAGACGTAGATCTCTAAGTCACTCTTGGAGATGCTATATCTTACATAACAGAAGAATTTAAGGGGAGAGAAATACTGTTGACTTGGTTAAACACCCCAAATGAGTGAAGATATAATGACTGGCTTAAACACCATGGAAGCTCTTAGACCTCTTAAAAAAGGTATAGAAGTTGTCTATGAAATGTTGTACTACCAGTAGATGAAGCTGTCACTGTTGAGTATTTAGGATTTTGAATTGAGAGAGAAAAGCAGGCAAAAATAAAGTAGCAGAATTGTGAAAAGCCTTGAATGGACACATAATCAGCTCAATCCTATTGAGCATGCTGGAGATGAGTACATTCACATTAAGGATGAGCTACTGTGAGTTTGAACTGTGAATTTTTGTGGTCTGGAATAATGATCACCGATAGTTTTGTCACACTGATGTTAGTGGACCTGGGTTTAATCTTATTTCCTAAGTTATGTGACTGTTTAACATTGACATTCTGCCTATATCAAGAACAAAAAACTCTGGCATGAGTTTTTGTTCACTGTTATGTGACAGGGAGGCCCGTTAGGAAGATATTGAGTGGAATACAATACAGTAAAGCTGGACAAACAACTAGTAGAAATAAAAAAAATATGAATTTGTTAAAAAAAGAAAAAAGAAAAGCAGTTTCTATAGAAATTTATTTTTTGCTAAGGACCGTAAATGCATTGAATATTTAAAAGTGCTGGACATGACTGAGGATGACATAAGACCAATACAGACAAAACAGAACAAAGTCAATGTAAAACTTGCTTGCTGTTCAGTTTAAGTGGTGTTTATTTCTAAGTGAATTCTGTACTAGCTTCCTTCCAAAGTTCAATGAACAAGAAATTCTAAAACAATAATCATCACAAAAAAGTAATAAAAAGACTGAGAGCAAAAGTTTTTCTTGGATTTGGACTTTAACCTAAAATCATTTCCACATTGCAAGGTAGACTGAAATTACAAAATACAAGACGTATTTCGGGAAAGAACAAGAAAGATTTTCTCCTAAGTATGTCATAATGGGACATTTTATATACCAGTTTGGGGTTTGGTTTGTTTGGGTTTTCTTTCTCATTTAAATACAATTGCAGGCAGATTAAATTCCTTTTACAGTGATTTTCATTTGACATGTTTGTTTGTTCCACATGAACAGGATTTCATGTATATTACTCTGAACTTTTTTATCTGAAAGTGATTGTTACTTCAAGGGGAATAATTTTGCCTTTACTTTCTTCTTCCTCCTTTCTTTTTGTGGTGGGTTGACCCCAGTCAGCAGCTAAGCACCCACAGAGCCACTAATTCATTGCTCTCTCCTACACCCCAGGCAAGTGGGAAACAGGAGAGAATAGAAAGACTGAAACAAAAAAAACCCTCAAGATGCAGACAGCTTAATAGGTGACGAAAAGAGAAAAAAAAAAATACTAAACAGAGCAAACCAATCATTCACCATCTCCCACAAGCAGACTAATGCCCAGACAATCTCCCAGTTATGGCTACCTAGGAAGCCAAGGAATCCCACACCTTTCTTCCTCTACCCCAGTTTTAACGCTGAGTATGACAATATATGGTATGCAATATCCCTTCAGCACATTTGGGTCAGCTGTCCCAGAGTCCCCTCCCAACTTTTTTCTGACCCCCAGCTTACTCTTTGTCAAGAGATAGGGGTGCAGAATGGGAAAGGAGAAACCATTGATACTGTGGAAGTACTGGTTAGCAATAATAAAAATGGTGATGTATTACCAATACTGTTATAGCCATAGCACCACAGGGGTTGCTATGAAGACAGTTAACTCAATACCAGCTAGACCCAGTAAAGTCTTAGAACAGCTTGCCAATTTTCCAGGTCAGTGAGTAACTGCATATTACCTACCTACCCCATCTTTCCAGTTTCCAACAAATAAAATATACTCTATTGTTTGTTATGATTGCAAATAGTGTTTTTAAATTTTTTCTTCCAGAATTGAGAGGTGAGGAGGTGTTATATGTTCGTGGTTTATAAAGTTATTTGTGATCTTTCAAGATGAGACTAAAGAAATTTACTAAGTTAAATTTGTTTCAAGTAAAGTTTGTTCCTTTCAGAGCTGATGCTTGATTAAAGAAACATCAAATAACCACAACATTGGAAATGCACAAGTGCTAGCATAAAATAAAGCCTAACTTTCATGTTTATTTTTGTCTCTGTCTTAAAGATGTAATAATGGAGATGGAAAACATTACCATCCATGTAGCAGCCATTACCTGCTCAGATAGTTTTGACACTTCCCAGCACCCAGGGCTGCTGAAAAGAGAAGCCAGAGAGCTCACACTCATTAGAGAGCTGGGACCAGCGAATGTGTGGAGGGGGAACATCCATGCTGCGCAAATTAGTACTGAAATTACATCGTCCTCTTATAGCTACTGTTTATCCAGTGTTCTTTGCTGTTTTTCTATCAGCTGAAATGAGTGGTAATTCAGCAAAACAGCGATAATAGACTTGTATTCTGTTGTGTTCCACAGAGGAGCTTCATTAAAAGCTTTAATCTAAAGCTCCGCCATGGGAAGTCTCACAGAGCTAAAATGGGAAGTCTCCTAAGAGCTTTTCATTTCAAACCCACGTCAGGTCTCATACGCACTATTTCTTTTTTTTTAGGGGTTGGGATGTTTGGGTTTTGTGGGGGTTTTTTTGTGTGTCTTCATCTCTTTCAATGATGTCTTAAAAAAACATTGAAATCACTTTTGAAAAATAAGGCTTAGTTCACAAAGCTCAGTTTTGATGGGCTGGGCTTTGACTATATGTCAGACATGAGATTCCTGAAATCAAGCCACAGACCGCTGCAGGCAGCTATACGACTTAGTATCAAGGATATTTATCTTAAGGGGAGAATAAGAATAAGAATTTTTTAAAAAATAAAACCCAATAGTCCTGTCTTTCTATAAACAAAGCTTTACATAAGTAAAAAAGCAAAAGATAAAATAGCAAGGCAAAGTCCGGTGAGGCACTATACTGAAGTAATATGTCAGGCCATAACTGAAATTGCTGTACAGGTAGAGTAAAATTTCAGCAATAGATAGCCAGGAAATCCTAAGCAGTTTTTCTGACTTCTTAGGGCAAAAAAGTACTCCAGTACCAATGGCTACATGTATTGTATTGTATTATCTGTATTCCATGTGGAATACTGATGTGAGCAATAACCTTCCTTAGAGGGACAGAAAGAATGACTTTGGGAGAGGGAGATAGGGGCTGGCCAAAGTAGAGGCTGACTGTGGTTCAACATTCACCATAGAGATGGATGTAATTTACAGGAGGAGCTGGAAAGGTCACTGGTTGATAAAGCTGTTTCGTTTCACTGTACATTTCTGAGTTCTTAAGGACAGGGAAACAGAAAGTCTCTTTATCAGCATGGGAATGGCGCACCCTTGCCTGTGGATTTATAGGGTGGAATAGGCCTTCATTTTGAGGACAATTTCCTCTAAAACTTAAAAGCTGGGAGGCCAGCAGGCAATCTCATGATTCTGTAGGTCTGATGCAGTGGAAATACTTGAAGAAGTGATTGATTTGGAGTTTGATTAGATACTTTGGTTACAGCTTGCTTAATTTTTCGAGAGAGTCTGGCGCTGTACAAATAAGAGGTCACTAAATCTTCACTCCCACCACACCCTCCCAAGTCTGCATTTCACATAGAGAAGAAACAAAAGAGAATCCAAGAAGATTCTGTGTTGTCTTGCAACTGAAGCAGCAGCCCAGTAATTCAGTCTCACCAGAATTTGTCACCTTGTACTCATTTTGCATGCATGTAAAAATGAATATCCATTGTAACACCCATTATTGATCTCCTCATTACCATGTTCTTCTTAAATCATTTTTTACTTATCTATTAATGTCGGGAGCTGAAATCTCAAGACAAGGCTTTGTGGCAGGAGTGAAATTCATTCAAGCAGTTTGTTCACAGAGGATCAATTACAGTATTCATTCACTATAAAAGTTGGCATTCAGAGCACATTAAAGCTATAAATTAAATGAACAGGTTCCAATATACTCATAATTAGACTTCCCATAGCATGTTTATCTGGGGTGCAGCTCTACAGTGTAACGGAAAATGACATTGGTGTACTAAGAGCAGGATGAAAACCACAACACTGTGGAAATAGTTCAACAAGGGATAACAATAGAAACACAACAAGCATTTTTCTAAAGGGAAAAATGTGTTTTTGTGTGTCACTATGAATTATGAGAAATTGTGTGTCCTACCTGATTGGATTTGGAGCTGTGGTTTGTGTGTGCCGTCTTCTATTCCTGTAACTGCTCTGTTGAGTGAGCTACTAGCTTGTTTTGTCATTCTGTGCCTCCATTTCCCTGTCCACTGAATGAAATTATGGTATTTTTCCAATAACATTGTAAATCTCTAGCAGATAGCTATTTCTCACCTATCAAAACTCACATTTCCACCAAATCTCAAGGGATCTTTGCCAAGGATGGGAAGAAAAGAAGGGAAGGGAAGGGAAGGGAAGGGAAGGGAAAAAAGAAAAATTACTTTAGTGACAACAGTGCTGTTTTGTGCTGTTAACTGAAAGCAAAGGGTTTGTGTATTTTAATACTTTCCTTGAAGCCAGAAGAAATTAGAGCTTACATTTTATATTAAATTAGAAGTTCTTTATAGAAATAGTTTTAGTAATTTCTTCGAGCTAGTCAGAACAACATTCAGTATGTTGGCCTAAACATAAATACAGATGTTGTGTATGTTTATGTCCATCCCAATTAAAAGGAAGTTGGACAAAAATGTTAGGAGGCCTGCATGGATGAACAATGAGCTTCTGGACAAACTCAAACTCAAAAAGGAAGCCTAGAGAGAGTGCAAGCAAGGACAGGTAGCCTGGGAGCAATGCAGAGAAATTGTCCAAACAGACAGGGATCAGGTTAGGAAAGCTAAAGCCCAGACAGAGTTAAATCTGGCCAGGGACATCAAGGGCAACAAGAAAGGCTTCTATATGTATGTCAGTGATAATAGGAAGACTAGGGAAAATGTGGGCCCTCTCCCAAAGGAAACAGGATACCTGGTCACCCAGAATATGGACAAGGCTGAGGTACTCAAAGATGTTTTTGCCTCGATCTTCACCACAAGTGCTTTAACCACACCACCCAAGTCACAGAAGGCAAAGGCAGGAATGGGAGAATGAGGAACTGCCCACTGTAGGAGGAGATCAGGTGCGACACCATCTAAGGAAGGTGCACAAGTCTATGGGACCTGATAAGATTTATCTGTGGGTCCCGAGGGAACTGTCAAATGTAGTTTCCAAGCCACTATCCATCATATTTGAGAAGTTGTCGCAGTCCAGTAAACTTCCTGCTGACCAGAAAAGAAGAACTATAACACCCATTTTTTAAATGGGAAAAAGGGAAGACTCGAGGAACTACAGACCAGTCAGTCTCACCTCTGTGCCCTGCAAGATCCTCGTAGAAACTATGTTAAAGAATATGGAAAATAAGGATGTGATTGGTGACAGCCAACATGACTTCACTAATGGCACATCTTGCCTGACAAATTTGGGCACCACCTATGATGGTGTAGTTTTGGAGGATAAGGGTGGAGCAACAGACATCATCTACACGGACTTCTGCAAAGCATTTGACACTATCCTGCACAACATCCTTTGTCTCTAAATTGGAGACACATGGGTTTGACAGATGGTCCACTTGGTGGATAAGGATATTGACTGGATGACCACACTCACAGAGTTGTGGTCAACAGCTCAATGTCCAAGTAGAGACCAGTGATGAGTGGCATTCCTCAGGGGTTGGTATTGGGACCTGTACTGTTTAACATTTTTGTTGGTGACATGGACAGCGGGTTTGAGTGCACCCTCAGCAAGTTTGCAGATGACACCAAGCTGTGTGGAGCGGTCGATGTGCTGCAGGGAAGGGATCCCATCCAGAGAAACTTGGACAGGCTTGAGAGGTGGGCCCGTGCAAACCTCATGAAGTTCAACTAGGCCAAGTGCAAAGTCCTGTGCGTGGGTTGGGGCAATCCCAAGCACAAGGCTGGGCAGAGAAAAGATTGAGAGCAGCCCTGAGGAGAAGGACTTGGGGGTGTTGGTGGATGAGAAGCTCAACTTGAACAAGCAATGTGCACTCACAGCTCAGAAAGCCAACCCCATCCTGCCCTGCACCAAAAGAAGCATGGCCAGCAATTCAACAGAGGTGATTCTGCTCCTCTACTCCGCTCTTATGAAACCCCACCTGGAGCACCGCATCCAGCTCTGGAGTCCCCAACATATGAAGTCATGGACCTGTTGGAGCAAGTCCAGAAGAGATGGTAAGAGAGCTGGAGTACCTCACCTGTGAAGACAGCTGAGAGTTGGGCTTGTTCAGCCTGGAGAAGAGAAGACTCCAGGGAGACCTTATAGTAGCCTTTCAGTACTTAAAGGGGGCCTACAAGAAAGATGGAGAGGGACTCTTTATCAGGGAGTGTAGAGAAAGGATGAGGGGTAACCGTTTTAAACTGAAAGAGGGTAGATTTAAATTAGATAAGAGGAAGAAATTCTTTACTGTGAGGGTGGTGAGACACTAGAACAAGTTGCACAGTAAAGTTGTGGAGGCCCCGCCCTTGAAATGTTCAAGGCCAGCTTGGATGGGGCTCTGAGCAACCTAGTCTAGTGGATGGTGTCCCTGCCTGTGGCGGGGGGGTTGTAACTAGATGGTCTTTAAGATCCCTCATAGCGCTAACCATTCTATGATTCTATGATTCCATGTTTATAAATAGGGCATTGTCTCTGCCTTCACTTCATGCAGTGAAGTCACAGTTTTGTAAACAGTAAATGTAGTTCAGTAAATGTGAAATTCATGCCTGATCAGGTATAAGATAGATAGAATTAAGAAGCAAAGCACTAGCTTTTGCTTTTGTCAATGAAAGCTCAAGCAACTAGAAATAGAAAGAGTTAGAGAGCTTCCCCAAGACTGCAGATTTCTTCCTTGAAATCTTAGACACTTAGACATACACAAGCCTATGGGGTCAGCTGAGGAATCTGGTGGAAGTGCTCACCAGGCCATTTTCTGTCATTTATCAGCAGTCCTGGCTAACTGGGGAGGTCTCAGTTGACCAGAGGTTACCAAATGTGACACCCATCCACAAGAAGGGCCAGAAGGAAGATCCGGGGAACTACAGGTCTGACAGTCTGATCTTGGTGCTGGGGATGGTTATGGAACAGATCATTGTGAGTGTCATTACATGGCACATGCAGGACCAGGCGATCAGGCCCAGTCAGCATGGGTTCATGAAAGGCAAGTTCTGCTTAACTAACCTGATCTCCTTTTATGACAAGCTGACCCGTTTAGTGGATGAGGAAGAGGCTGTGGATATTGTTTACCTGAAGTTCAGTAAAGTCTTTTGGAGAAACCCAAACACTTGGGTGGGTGTACTCTTCACTGGGTCAAAAACTGGCTGGAAGGCTGGGCCCAAAGAGTTGTGGTGAATGGAGTTAAATCCAGTTGGCAGCCAGTCACAAGTGGTGCTCCCCAGGGCTCGGTTTTGGGGATGGTCCTCTTTTGTATCTTTATCAATGACCTGGATGAAGGGATCGAGTGCACCCTCAGTAAGCTTGCAGACAACACCAAGTTAGGTGTCAGTGTCAACCTGCTTGAGGGTAGGAAGGCTTTACAGAGGGATCTGGACAGGCTGGATGCTGAGGCAAATGGCATGACATTCAACACGGCCAAGAGCTGGGTTCGGCACTTGGGTCACAACAACCCCGTGCAGCTCTAAAGGCTTGGGGAAGAGTGGCTGGAAAGCTGCCTGGCAGAAAAGGACCTGGGGGTGTTGGTTTACAGCCAGCTGAATATGAGCCAGCTGTGTGCCCAGGTGGCCAAGAAGGCCACCAGCATCCTGGCTTGTATCAGGTGTGGTGAGCAGAACTAGGGAAGTGATTGTCCTGCTGTGTGCTGAGGGGAGATCTTATTACTCTCTACAACTACCTGAAAGGAGGTTATAGTGAGGTGGGTGTTGATCTCTTTTGCCAAGTAACAAGTGATAGGACAAGAGGAAATGGCCTCAAGTTTAGGTCTTCAACCTCAGGGGACGTTTAGGATGGGTATTATGAAAAATTTCTTCTCTGAAAGGGTTATCAAACCTGGGAGAGTAGACGCTTGCCTGGCCAGCATGGGATGAAGATGAGGGAGCCCTGTGTAGGCAAGACACCCCTGCTTTTTGTCAGTGAGGACAAGATAACAGGAACTTGTGTAGGTCTTTGTTTCTTTGAAAGGCTGTCATGCTTGATGACTGGCCTCTGCCTCATTACCTGTGAAATGCATATTAAAGTTGACATCCCTGCATATGAAGATTATCAAGATCATGCTAAACATATGACTATTGCAATTGTCTCTCCACCCAAATCATACTACGCGTCACCTAGGGGAGGGAAACCTCATGGGGTTAAATTTTGGGGATTTTGGGGATAAAAAGCCAGAGAAGATAACTGTTAAATTGGGAGAGAAGAGTCCTGATACCTAACAGACCAGTTGATGGGCTGTGTTCTCTTCTTCAACCCCATGCAGGGATGACTTTCTGGTGAAATTGCTGAGCCTTTCACCCTCTAGTGAATGTTACCCCCAGCCTGTTATATTATTATTATTTTTGCTAGCATTATTAACCTTAATTAGGAGTGCTATTGTAGTCAGTGAATTTATGGATGACAATCTCGAATCTGTTCTGTCACTCTCAATAAAGTAACTAATTTCGATTTTTGTGACTCAGTCAAAGTCCTTTGCTGGGACTGACAGACAAATCAGTGAAAGTCCTGGGACACTGACAGACAAATATTGAAACTACATTCCTTTTAACTATCTGAAGCAAAGCACATGCCAACAGGAGCACAAAGTGACTAATGCAATGGTCCCCCTGTTTGTACCCATATGCCAGCTAAATTTTAAACTTGAGTAAATTGCATCTATCAAGGCATGGGCAGCAGCTTTGCATATGCTATCTTATCTCAGTGTAACCTATGGGTGTTGGTCTCATTGTTTCTTACAACTTTTACCATGAGATCCCATACCATTGTCAACGGGAGGTGGTTTCATAATTCCTGCACATGAACATGCACTCTGTTTGAAGTATCTGCCTGAGTACTCTTAATAAAAATGAAGTGAAATTAGAATGATTTGATATGGTTTCCCATTCTGTCTTTTGCTTGAACCTAGGTCTCTCATATCAAATACCTCCTGCATTCTCCTAAACATAAGTATCAGACACGAAGACCTGTATTTGGAAAGCAGTTTACAACACATGTAGACAACTAGTTTTATGCTATATTGATCCAGTTGAACAGATAGTGTAAAAAGTGAGTTGAGCAAGACATGACAGGAGCTATTCATACCAATAGTTTTCTCTGAGGTTACTTGTTGTTCCCTGGAAGGTTAAGTGTTAAGTTATGGTTTTATATACACTACTGCTGTTTTAAAACTTCATAGGCAATAAGAACTTCTATTATAAGGGGTATTTGGTAACAATTTCATTTCTGCAAGTTGAATTAGCGTTAAAGACATCATATGCTGTATTAAAAGGAGGAAAGAAATACATACTCATTACTCCTTCATATTTTTTCTGAGGTACACTGGAAACAGTGCATTCAACTGCTCTATAGCACATTTGACTAGATGAACAAAAAGCCATCACCAAAGCTGTCATTTCAATTTCTAACTCATTTTCTTTCTTTCTGTTTCCCGGTCTGCGTTGCAAAGGCTTATCCCCCAGCTCCTAGAAAAAGGCAACTTGCGAATAACAAATCTCAACGTCAAAAATGTCTAGCAAAATGGAAAAAAGAAATGACTAATGACAGAAGCTCAGACATCCTTTATTAGGACCTATAGATAGAGGCTTTAGCAGTAAGAGTAAGTTAGTGATGACATATGCTATAGCACTGCTTTTGCTGCTTCTCCTGGTGCTGGAATGGTAAACTATACCCTCTTTGTAGGATGTTAAGCTCATCTTCTAGGAATGCACGAGTAACTATCCAAATCAAAGAATGTGCTGTTCTCAAACAGCATTCAGGAACCCCTGCTTTTCAAAACAATCACAGACTTTTCTTGCTCAACTCTGGCAATTTAGATAGAAAAATCTCCTTAGTCGCTACTGTGTATTACATGAAACTAGAACCGGTCAGAAATGGTAATTTTCTGAAACTGGATTATTTAGTTAGCTGCATGCCAGGGGGATTCTGGCACAACTCTACTTGGGCTAACCCATTTCTTTTAAGAAATAGCTCTGCTTTTGTGCTTCCCTAAGGGTACAATTAAAGCTTAAGCCACCTGGTGAACCGCATTTAATATCAAAGGCCCTGAAATACCAGGATTATGGCAGCATCTGTAGTGGAGTCCCATAGTCCATTGCTGTGAGACATCACTGGTGAGGATGTCTCATGAAAGTCGAGAAGATTTCAAAGGATCTGAGCTGCAGCTGCAGCCAGAATTGTATCATTCAGACAGGGTCTTAAAAACTAATTGTAAGACTGTGGACAGCGGCTGAACAAAAGAAATACATGAGATAGAGTTGGATGTTATGAAATATAACAGTCTTACTGTTTATTTGTCTACTTTATTGTTGTCAGGTCTGTATAGACTGCCAGGCAGAGAAGAATTTGAAAGAAGACGATACAGTAACTCTGTGTTTATTTCTGAAAAACTTTGCCCTTTCCTAACAGATGCCTTAAAATAAAACTTTGGGGTGAAGTGAGTGTAGGACACTGAAGAATCAAACTAATGAAGACCTATCTGCATGTTGCCTGATAACTAGCACTCCTTCAAGCGACTTCTACAATATCGCTAGTTCTGAAATTTGGTTAATTTGAAAAATTTCTCAAAAGTTTCTCAAAGTTCTTTCTTCTGCTTTTGAATATTTTAACTCAGAACTTCTTGGCTATAACTATCCATATTCAGGTAGGTATTTATTCAGTTCCTCTATGTGCAGAACTTTAAACATCTGCTGAGGCCATTTAAAATTGCTTTACTTCAGTGAATTATCTCACTAAGGAGCTGCAAAGCAAATGTGTTTATTCAGATGGGATCAAAAGTTGTTAGCAATGCAACCTTAGCTACTGATATGTTAAAGAAAGCTAGTTTGCTGTTTTTTTACATTTCTGTTTAAAGTCACTTTGCTTAAGTTAACAAAGGAATAATAATGCCTTCAAATTGTCTGTAGGATAAATAATGTGTTAGTGGTGTGTGTGAGTGTGAGGGGAAATACAGAACCGGGAGAGAAGGAACAGCTTCCCTTGATTTTTGGATCAATTATCCAGGTCTCAGATGAAACACCTGATTCCCTTAGAGACTCAGCTTCACTAAAATTTTAATTTATCCAGCCACAGTGTTTTTAACAACTACAGAATCTCATACTAAACTGAGAATTGTAACAGTTGAGGCAGAAACTCTATGGGCTATGAACAACTGCAATGTCTTGTAACTTAAAAATAACTCTTTACCTGCGAAAGGAATTTTGAAACTGCAGACATATTCTGAAAATAAGTACTTCATATCAGTGTGGTCCTATCCAGACAGGAACGGACTTGGGGATGCTTTCTCACAATCACCATGAAATTCTGCCCTCCCTCCCAAGCAGAACAACTACTCTCTCCTTATAGAATCGACTGCAATCAAATTCTACTTACACCTACCACACAGAGCACAGCTGCTTTTTTTTCATGAGAAAGCTGCACTCTTCTGTCTTTGTCCAGGGCAGAAGAGATGCAAGGCTGTGGCTGCTAAGAGGGGGGATGGCATGCTTCACCTCCACTCACAAGCTACGAAAGTTTTACTCTTATGAGTAGCTAAAGAATGTGTCTATCTTTTGAAACTACACTGGGAACAACTATTTAATGTCTCTTAGAGGCACAGGAGCAGGCTGTCCCCCTGTGCCATAAGACGAACCAGCAGGGAGGATGACCAACCTGGCTGAACAGGGAGCTTTTGCTGGGACTCAGGGGAAAAAAGATAGTTTACCACCTTTGGAAGAAGGGGCAGGCAACTCAAGAAGAGTATAGGGATCTAGTTAGGTCATGCAAAAAAAAAAAAAAAAAAAAAAAAAAAAAAAAAAAAAAAAAAAAAAAAAAAAAAAAAAAAAAAAAAAAAAAAAAAAAAAAAAAAAAAAAAAAAAAAAAAAAAAAAAAAAAAAAAAAAAAAAAAAAAAAAAAAAAAAAAAAAAAAAAAAAAAAAAAAAAAAAAAAAAAAAAAAAAAAAAAAAAAAAAAAAAAAAAAAAAAAAAAAAAAAAAAAAAAAAAAAAAAAAAAAAAAAAAAAAAAAAAAAAAAAAAAAAAAAAAAAAAAAAAAAAAAAAAAAAAAAAAAAAAAAAAAAAAAAAAAAAAAAAAAAAAAAAAAAAAAAAAAAAAAAAAAAAAAAAAAAAAAAAAAAAAAAAAAAAAAAAAAAAAAAAAAAAAAAAAAAAAAAAAAAAAAAAAAAAAAAAAAAAAAAAAAAAAAAAAAAAAAAAAAAAAAAAAAAAAAAAAAAAAAAAAAAAAAAAAAAAAAAAAAAAAAAAAAAAAAAAAAAAAAAAAAAAAAAAAAAAAAAAAAAAAACAAACACCACCAGAAAGGCAAAAGAACAGCTAGAACTTAATCTGGCCACTATTGTAAGAGATAACAAAAAACAGTTTTACAAATACATTAACAACAAAAAGAGAGCCAGGGAGAATCTCCACCCTTTACTGGATGTGGAGGGGAAGATTCTTGACAAGGATAAGGAGAAGGCTGAGGTACTTAATGCCTTCTTTGCCTCAGTCTTTAATAGCAAAACCAGTTATCTTCAGGGTATTCAGCCCCGTGATCTGGAAGACAGGGAAAAAAGGTTAAGGGGAGACCTTATTGCTGTCTACAGCTGCCTGAAAGGAGGTTGTACTGAGATGTGCGCTTGTCTCTTCTCAAGGAACTAACAGTAGGACAAGAGGAAATGGGTTCAAGTTGCATCAGGGCATGTTTAGGCTGGACATTAGGAAAAATTTGTTCACTGAAAGATTTATCAAACATTGGAATAGGCTGCCCAGGACGGTGGTTGAGTCACCATCCCTAGATGTGTTTAAAAGTCATGTAGATGTGGTGCACAGAGAAATAGTTTAGTGGTGGACCTGGTAGAGTAGGGTCAATGATTGGACTAGATCACCTTAAAGGTCTTTTCCAACCTAAATGATTCTATGAAGTACAAAGGCAGAAAAATTTATGGAAATGTCTTTAAAACTGTGATTCAGGAGGTGAATTAGATGTTTGATTACATCTATACTGCTGCTTTTGCAAGATGTAGCTATGCTGAGGTCATTCACATACCTTCTTGCATACCTATTCTTGTGTCAGCTCTGTGATTGAGAGATGTTATGTGTACTTTCGGTCTTTTCTGAAGATACATTAGTCATGAAAGCCTGAATCTGTTTTCTAGAGGCCCATAGTGCATTTGGGTGCTTAAAATTCAAGCAAAATTGATTTTCAAAGTGAGGAGGCACAATGACAGAATTAGAAATTACTCTAATGACAGAACTTAGAATTACTCTTCTGAAAATCATAAGCCAAGGTTTTTGGATCAAAGAACCAATTGAAAATATGGGCATCCAAAATCACAGATTTTCATTGTGATCACCCTCATTTTTTAAGGCCCAGTGCTTATGTCCAGTGTAGGTGATAAAAACTGTGAGTAAACTATGTTGAGATTCTTATATTGAAAGGGTTATTTAAAGAACTGAATTACAGAACAGTGATTTTTTTCCCCATTTGCTTGGGCAGATTTGAGTCAGTTCCTAAACGCATAAGAGCTAAGTCAAGCCTTTTAATGTTCGCCCATTACTAATCTGGAACTTGATATATGTGACGGCCCTACTATTCAGAAAACATCCATTTTGGTCATCTCCTGGCCAATATGATTTTTTTAGGCCTTCATTTCCCTGGAAACATGCCCTGCAAATCAGTTATGGAAAAAATATTAGATAAGAGAAATATTATTAATTTCCTCTCCCTCCTAATCTACATGAGAGAATGTAGGTTTCATGTCTTCGTTGGTACACTGTCATAGTAATTTATCCAGGTGCCTGTTATCATATACCTAGCTCAGTAATGTGATTCTGTCCTCATGCATTCAATTACATTCACTTTGTTTCTACTCATAAAGAACCTAAAATAAACAGCAGGTAGTATATGTGGGCTCAAATGAGGTGATACTTTCCTCTGTGTAGATTTTAACGTGTTTTGGCTTTGTTCTTCTTTTACAGTGGAAAGGTGCAAGAGCAAGTATAACTAGTATAAATATATTGACTTCAGGAACATGGGGTAATCATGAGTAAATTAATACATATTGAAGACATGCCTGAACACTGTGTTTTAGCATGTTTTTGCTTGTTTCCATGTGTCTTTCTATAAAATGTTAAGAATAAAATTACACATCTGACTGAAATATCTGTAGGATAATATAAGTTCCCAGAGAAAACAGCTGAGTGTATACAATTACATATAAAACAACTATCACAGCAACATTCTCCTCAGGAGAAGAAACAGCCATATTAGCAGAGACATAAGGAATGCCATAAAGGTAACGGTTGATATAAATTTTACAGGACACCCAAGCAACTGAAACTATTATATTTCTGTTAAGGTGCAGCCTTGCCTTAGCTCTTTTCATGAAATAATACTGTTCCCTGACTTTGAAATTTCTACAGAATTTCACTGACTTCTTTTCTGGTTGTTTAAAGAAGTATAGATATATAATTTGTTTTTGGTTTTGTTGGGGGTTTTTTTTGGTGTTTTTTTTTAAGAAAGAATACATATGGAAAGTGAAGCACTTGGAGGTAATTAAATTAAAATTCCTGCCAATCTTAATTAAGTTTCTTGATGTAGATTCATTGAGTGACATTACATACATGCATCTTTAATCATGTGATTACACAGTTTTCCTCAGCTTCATCATGAAACAAATGACAACCACTTAAGGATTTGCTTAATGATTTGCTTTATGCCGGACAACATCAGTTAATCTCAACATAAGTGGTACAACTTTCTATAGGAAGAATATTTGCAACCTTTTCTAACAAAAAGTGATAAGGCACAACTGATTAGTCATAATAGAGACATGAGGTGCAGCAGAAATTTATGAATAAAAGAACAAAACTTCTATTGATACTTTGCAGACAATATTTTATTTAAAATTTATAATGCCAGATAGATCAATTAAGGTCAACTGGGGTTGCTTTCAAGAGATATAGTGTGGTGGATTGACTTTGGCTGGCTGTCAGATACCCACCCAGCTGCTCTCTCACTCCCCCTCCTCAACAGGACAGGGGGAGAAAATAAGATGACAAAGCTTGTGGGTCAAGATAAGGACAAAGAGATGACATACCAATTACCCTCATGGGCCAATCAGCCTCAATTTGAGGAAAAATATTTTAATTTATTGCCTATTAAAATAGAGGTGTAAGAGAAGAATCATAAAATCATAGAAAGTTTGGGGCTGGAAGGGACCTTCAAAGATCACCTAGTCCAACTCCCCTGCCATGGAACATTTTTCACTACATCAGGTTGCTCAAAGTCTCATCTAACCTGACCTTGAACATTTTCAATGATGAGGCATCCATAACTTCTTTAGGCAACCCATTCCAGTGTCTCACCACCCTCATCATAATAACATTTTTCTTTATATCCAATCTAAATCTACCCTATTGCAGTTTAAAACCATATGCCTCTGTCCTGTTACTGTGGGCCTTAGTAAAAAGTCTTTTGCTAACTTTCATATAAGCCCCCTTTAGGGCCTTTTCTAAGAAAGGCCACAATAAGGTCTCCCAAGAGCTTTCTCTTCTCCAGGCTGAACATCTCCAACTCTATCAGCCTTTCTTCATAGGGGAAGTGTTCCAGCTGTCTGATCATTTTTGCATCCCCCTCTGGACCTGCTCTAACAGGTCCATGTCTTTCCTGTACTGAGGACTCCAGAGCCGGATGCAATGTGATCTCACAAAAGTGGAGTAGAGAGGGAGAATGACCTCCCTTGACCCACTGGCCATGCTTCTTTCTATGCAGCCCAGGAGGTTGTTTGCTTTCTGAATTGCAAGCACACATTGCCAGCTCATGTCCAATTTTTCATCCATCGGTATCCCCAAGTTGTCCCTCACAAGGCTGCTATGAATCCATTCATGCCTCAGTCTGTATTGATATTGAGATTTTCCCTGACCCATGTGCAGGACTTCGCACTTGAACTTGTTGAACTTCATGAGGTTTACCTTGACCCACTCCTTAAGCTTGTCACGGTCCCTCTGGATGATATCCATTCCCTCAAGGATATCAACTGCACCACTCAGCTTGGTGTCATCCGCAAACTTGCTGAGCATGCACTCAATCTCACTGTCCATGCCACTAATAAAGATATTAAATAGCATTGGTCCCAGTACAAGCCCTTGAGGTACACCACTCATTACTGTTTTCCATTTGAGATGTAGACTGTCATTTTTGCATGCAGACATCCAGCCAATTTCTTATCTATTGAATAGACCATCTATCAAACCCATATCTCTTCAATTTAGATGTAAGAATGTCGTGGGGGACTGTGTCAAAAGCCTTGCAGAAGTCCAGGTAGATGGCATCAGTTTGTCTTCCCTTGTTCATTGCTGCAGTCACTCCATCATAGGAGGCCACTAGATTAGTCAGGCAAAGAAAAAAAGACAAAAGCTAAAACACATTCCCCCACCCCTCTTCTTCCCTGGCTCAACTTCACCACTTCGTTTCTGAGTCCTCTAACTACCCCCCAGCCCCTGACCCCTGAACAGCACAGGGAGATGGTTAATGTGGGGTTGCTCTCAGTCAAGAAAAGTTCCTCTCTGCCACTCCCACCTCTGCACACTTCTCGCCTGCTCTACTGTGATGTCTCCACAGGCTTCAGTCTTTCAGGATAAAAGTAATCCAGTGTGGACTCTCCATGGGCTCCAGCTTCATTCAGGAAATATCTACCTGCTCTGATGTGGCTGCCCACCTGCCCACCTACTCCATGGGCTGTGGTGTGTTTATCTCTAACAGCATGGTCCTCTCTACAAGCTGCAGGGGAAGTACCTGCTCTACTATGGTGTCTCTACTCGGGAAGAGTAGAGGAATCTTACGGAATTACTTCTCTTCTGGTTGAAGTGTTTCTGGGCAGTGTCATTATCTACAAAATACTCTTACAGCATTTGTGAAGTTGTATCTAGATTTTGATGGTGTATTAACTATAAATTGCTTGCCTTCCCTCTTGTTTTAGCTCACTAAAACAGCTGATGACAGACAAGGGACTGGATGAGCTGGTGCTGCAGCTCCTGTTAATGACTACCCGACTAAGTGAATCATTTAGATCTGGGAAAGAGACTGCCTGTCATCTCTTGAGCTAAAATCAACAATCCCTATTTTCCTTGTTCAAGTATTTCAAGTGGAACATCTTTTTCAGTATGTGGAAACAATTGTCTGTACTTTAACATTATGTGGAGGAAAGATGTGTACATATACCATCTAAAACACATGCCTACTTTAGGGACCGAGTATCTTCCAGTACTTCACAGAGAGAGAGTTTTGTGTCTCCAAGGAGTCATTTAGAGGGCTGGAGCTAGTCAACAGCTAGTTTTGCAACTGTGGTGCTCTCAAATACTTTCTGTAGACATCTGCCTCTCTCTTCTGAGTATGTTGTGATCCTACACTTCTAGTTTTAGGCCTTTATTTAAATACCTAGAGATGGCAGTGAGAAATCATCTATTCCCCTTGGAACAGTGAAGACAGATATATGGTATTTTCATGTACAATTTGCTTAGGTACAAAATTTCAGGCTTCTAGTATTTTTTCCTACAATATACATTATCCTTATGAATGTTGAACAAACTTTCTTAATTTGAGAGTTATTGAAATTTGTTGGAATTTTTTTCCCTTCAATTTATCATCCCACATTATAAATCAACCTTTAAAGGCACAAATACTTTCTCTTAAAAATAAATATCACGTTTTGTATTGTGCAATTCTCAGCAATAAAAATCATGCTGTGGTAATGAGAATGAAATTGCACCAGTAGTCAAGCTGGCAAAGGAATAAATTGGAATAAGCATACTAACACACAATAGTATTATTCAAATAATACATACAATTAATGTAATAGGATACTGACTGCAATTATTTATTACAATAGTGAGTTGTGGGATTTAGATGTTGTAGAAAAAGTACAANATGTGCAGGACTTCGCACTTGAACTTGTTGAACTTCATGAGGTTTACCTTGACCCACTCCTTAAGCTTGTCACGGTCCCTCTGGATGATATCCATTCCCTCAAGGATATCAACTGCACCACTCAGCTTGGTGTCATCCGCAAACTTGCTGAGCATGCACTCAATCTCACTGTCCATGCCACTAATAAAGATATTAAATAGCATTGGTCCCAGTACAAGCCCTTGAGGTACACCACTCATTACTGTTTTCCATTTGAGATGTAGACTGTCATTTTTGCATGCAGACATCCAGCCAATTTCTTATCTATTGAATAGACCATCTATCAAACCCATATCTCTTCAATTTAGATGTAAGAATGTCGTGGGGGACTGTGTCAAAAGCCTTGCAGAAGTCCAGGTAGATGGCATCAGTTTGTCTTCCCTTGTTCATTGCTGCAGTCACTCCATCATAGGAGGCCACTAGATTAGTCAGGCAAAGAAAAAAAGACAAAAGCTAAAACACATTCCCCCACCCCTCTTCTTCCCTGGCTCAACTTCACCACTTCGTTTCTGAGTCCTCTAACTACCCCCCAGCCCCTGACCCCTGAACAGCACAGGGAGATGGTTAATGTGGGGTTGCTCTCAGTCAAGAAAAGTTCCTCTCTGCCACTCCCACCTCTGCACACTTCTCGCCTGCTCTACTGTGATGTCTCCACAGGCTTCAGTCTTTCAGGATAAAAGTAATCCAGTGTGGACTCTCCATGGGCTCCAGCTTCATTCAGGAAATATCTACCTGCTCTGATGTGGCTGCCCACCTGCCCACCTACTCCATGGGCTGTGGTGTGTTTATCTCTAACAGCATGGTCCTCTCTACAAGCTGCAGGGGAAGTACCTGCTCTACTATGGTGTCTCTACTCGGGAAGAGTAGAGGAATCTTACGGAATTACTTCTCTTCTGGTTGAAGTGTTTCTGGGCAGTGTCATTATCTACAAAATACTCTTACAGCATTTGTGAAGTTGTATCTAGATTTTGATGGTGTATTAACTATAAATTGCTTGCCTTCCCTCTTGTTTTAGCTCACTAAAACAGCTGATGACAGACAAGGGACTGGATGAGCTGGTGCTGCAGCTCCTGTTAATGACTACCCGACTAAGTGAATCATTTAGATCTGGGAAAGAGACTGCCTGTCATCTCTTGAGCTAAAATCAACAATCCCTATTTTCCTTGTTCAAGTATTTCAAGTGGAACATCTTTTTCAGTATGTGGAAACAATTGTCTGTACTTTAACATTATGTGGAGGAAAGATGTGTACATATACCATCTAAAACACATGCCTACTTTAGGGACCGAGTATCTTCCAGTACTTCACAGAGAGAGAGTTTTGTGTCTCCAAGGAGTCATTTAGAGGGCTGGAGCTAGTCAACAGCTAGTTTTGCAACTGTGGTGCTCTCAAATACTTTCTGTAGACATCTGCCTCTCTCTTCTGAGTATGTTGTGATCCTACACTTCTAGTTTTAGGCCTTTATTTAAATACCTAGAGATGGCAGTGAGAAATCATCTATTCCCCTTGGAACAGTGAAGACAGATATATGGTATTTTCATGTACAATTTGCTTAGGTACAAAATTTCAGGCTTCTAGTATTTTTTCCTACAATATACATTATCCTTATGAATGTTGAACAAACTTTCTTAATTTGAGAGTTATTGAAATTTGTTGGAATTTTTTTCCCTTCAATTTATCATCCCACATTATAAATCAACCTTTAAAGGCACAAATACTTTCTCTTAAAAATAAATATCACGTTTTGTATTGTGCAATTCTCAGCAATAAAAATCATGCTGTGGTAATGAGAATGAAATTGCACCAGTAGTCAAGCTGGCAAAGGAATAAATTGGAATAAGCATACTAACACACAATAGTATTATTCAAATAATACATACAATTAATGTAATAGGATACTGACTGCAATTATTTATTACAATAGTGAGTTGTGGGATTTAGATGTTGTAGAAAAAGTACAATCTTTCAGAGTTAATGTAAACATATCATGATGCTTTCAGTCTACTACTGTTTTTTTATTTTCAATTTCAGTACAGAAAATAACTGAAATAATTCAAAAATCATAGATGAAAGTATAAACAATAAATATATAATTAATAAAAGTCTAAAAAAGTGTTTTAACCCTAATGCTCAAACTGTTTTTTGTTTGATACAGGTGGAGCTGCCTAGAGAAAAAAGAAGTGTCCCCGGAAACTGACAAGCGCTGCAACTTTCTATGACAAGTTTCTGTGACAAGTTTGACTGAGTGTACTCTTATATCTACTTGATCTTGGGCTCTGAGGTAGGTAAACACAGACAAATTCTCCTTGATTCTGCCCTCTTACGTCCAGAATAGCTAAAATAATAGCTTGATTTCATATAGGATCTTTATTTCCTTGTATTGATATTCACTCATGTGCACAAATCAGTCTTTCCAGCACAAATGAGCACTTTGGAACTGAGCCATCTGCAGAATATTGTTCATGGAAAATGACAGGATGACATATCTTTTACGTTTTGGCTGTGTATGCATTTATGTCAATGAAATTATATCATACAGGCATTCACAGAAAATGTATCCTAATCAAAGCATGTTATTTTAAAGGTATTTTGAAAACATTTAAAAGGAAAATCAAAACACAATTATTAGTCTGACTTCAGTGAAGCTCACTGTATGCTTAGCCAGTGTGCCTTACAAGGTAAGAAGGAAAGACATCTAAAATTGTTAATTCTGACACACCATTTGTAAAATTATTAAAACAGAGTTTCCTTTTGGTATTTTGTAACATTTTTGTAACCAGCAAACTGAATGGTGATGTCAAGTGCAAAATACAGTGTTTCTGTGATTGTAACCCACTTTATGTTTCCATGGTCAGACAAAAAAGAGAGAAATGACCATTATGTTCAATTTTGATTTTCTTGAGTTAACACAAGAGGTTAACTTGTTATATATTCTTTATATAAGGGGTTAGCTTCTCTTGGTATAACCCTTCGAAAAATCATGAAAAACACATGAATGATAACTGTAGCAACTGTGCTGAATGTGACACATGTACATTTCTGTGTGTAATTCTAGTGTTATTAATTCTTTTCTCACTTGTCCACTTTTGGTGATTTTACTGCCAGACTTGAAATACCTGTTTTTTGTAAAACTCTGTTCCTTTATAAAATATTTAACCCACACATATGAAGCAAACTTGTCATCTGGAGGAACAAACATTCTAAAGTCACATAGCATATCCAGAGCAGATCTTGATATAAAATTTTGTGTCCTCTCCAAGTGGATTTTGTCTGCAATGTGCTTCACCAGCAGCCTGTATTGGAGATACATCATGAGATATTTGAAGGAAACAATAAAAATTATTTTGGAAAAACTCATGATGCCTTATGATAGAGTGTATTTCAATGGAAAAGATTGTGATGAGGACAAACTCTTTAACTCATGTGATCCATTTTTATGATAATGCTTCTGAAAAAGAAAGAAAAGGTGATGATAAAATTTCTCCTTTGCTTCCACCCCAACAAAGGAATGAGCAACAATGTTGTCTAGCTGATCCTCCTCAAATGACATTAGGACAGGCATCATTTTCCTACTTATTGTCTCTTTAGAACCACATACAAAGAAACCTTCCCATGTAAAGTTTCATTAACAAAGGAATAAAAGAACAACTGGTTGCAATTGTTGCCAAAATGCCAGCTGTTTTTGCAGGTAAAAAAAACAAAGGGTATTTTTCCAGCCCTTAGGTACTACAGGGATTTTGATCCTTATGACAGCTGCCTTGTACTTCTGTAAAATGTTAGGTGCTTTTACAAAAAACTATGTATAGAATGCTTAGGGGTTATTTAGGAGAAGAATATTTTTAATTCTGTTCACTATAGAAATTATATTTGCCCTTTTATTTCTTCCAAGTATAGAACAAAGACTTTGACAAGTAAAAGGCATTCTCCACTGCAGGATCAGTTTTGCTGAAATTCTGATCAAATATGGTGGGATCATATGCCGGAGAAAGCTGTCAGTATATTTTTCACCAAAACAGCATCACCACACCAAACCACTTCCTGATGACTATTTACCTGTTACAGAAGTCCTGATTCCCATTCCTTCTTCTGTAAATGCTGGTGCTTCTTAAATTACACCAGCATGTCTTTCTGGATAATGAATGCATAAATTAATATTTTATCCCTATATTTAGTTCCTGAAACAGTCACTCAGATTCGTGAGTGTCTGCCCCGTTAGAGTTCTTGCGGTGTCAGCTGTGACATTTTGGTTCTGTTTTAGTCAGCACACTTCTATGATAATGGTGTAGCGTTGTTTCACGTGGGAGAGAGCTGCCACAGTATCAGTCATGATGGGTAAAGAGTGCGGTTGGTTTAGCTTCCCAGTTTCCTGGGAGTTGTATTTTCTCACAGAAGGAGGTAAAGGACTGGTAACCTTTCTAAAAGCTAAAAGTGGCTGTATTCCAACTGCCAATTTTCATTCCTAACTGACAGGCCTTGAATGTAACCCAAACACAGGGGGAGTCAAAAAGAGAGCTTTAAATAATAAAGGACATTTTTAAAAGTACTAAGCTGATAATTAAAAGTACAGCCTGTAAAAGACCTTTTTTTTTTTTCCATTAGCATCTGAGAGAAGATTCCAAGAAGCTGCAGTGTCTGCTCAAACCTCTGAAAAACCTTGGCTAGAAGCTTTGCAAAAGGAAGTTGACCTGAGATTTGCCACATGGAATGCTGAAGAGGAAGAACAAAAAAACCCAAACCAACCCGGAAACCAAAAAGAGTGGAAAAGACCCATTAAAATAATATGTTTTATCTTTTTAAAGATTCATATGGTCTCTCACTCAAAAGATTGGTCAGGATGTTGGGGGGTTTTTTGTTTGCCTTTTTTTTACCCTGAGCTGCTTTGTTCATTGATGGATTTCAGTGCATACTCTGCTCAGGAGAGAAAACGGCACATTTATTAAATATTCAGATAGATACTTCTTTGCAGATGTCAAAGAATAGGAGATCAAAGGGACATTTCTTTGCACAAGAAATATGGCATTGATTTTGTATTTCTATAAAAAGATGAGGCTTATTGTGTAAATGTCTGACAAACTGCTTTGATCTTTGCCTGTGATGGTTAGTTGTGGTCATTTGGGGGCTACAGTACAGCTTGTGTGTCTTCAGCGTCTCTAATGCTTGGCCTTCAAACTAGGTTTTAAATGCTTGGTTCCACCCTGGAGTTGTCAGTGCTGAGGTAGGTGCCTTAAGCTCTATCTGCAGGGTCTGGAGGAAGTCTGGTGCTACAGAATGGAAGTCTGATGCTACCAACAGCACACAAAACAAATGAATAATTTAACACAAGACAAACGTTCTGTTTTTGTAAAATGCCTGCTTAACATTGCTGAAAAATTCCAATTCTGTGGTAGAAAGTGATATTTTTTTTTTTAATCTCATCCTTAAGGTAACTAAAATGGAAGGCAATTCTTATTGAAGTAGAACATTATAAGTTACTGAAAGAAAATAATTTAATTTGCTTTGTATATGTAAGAAAGGATTTCTGCACGGCGAACCTTCTGTGTATTCTGACTTTTTTCCCCCTGGTTTGAGATAAGGATTTTTTTTAAATGTTTACATTTTCTGCAGGTTATGGTAAGTATTTTATGCCTCATGCTACTATCATTGCAACAGAAGCATAGTCAAGAAAAGCTTTACTAGATCTTCCCTTTTGGATGCAAAGTATCAAAACTGATAAAGAACATAACAGTGCTTATTCATCCTACACACGCTCAAAACCTCTTTGGTCTCATGAGGTGGCTACACCATTTTAGTGTACTGGTTTGTTGCAGTTTGGTATTTTAGTTCCTTGTGCATTTTTTTTTTTTTTTAATACAGTGGTATAGCTCTGTGAGCATAGCTGCAAGAGTAAAATAGGGATGTGTCATGTGGAAAAGGAGAAAAATCTTCTTTTGTGTCTGCTCCATGTTGAGCAACTCTAGTGCTACTGCTGTGATAAATAGTTGCCTGCGGAGAGTAGGAGCCATCCCATCAAAAAGAAAAAGCAACACAAACAGGATTGCTCCATGAGGGGGTCAAGCGGGGAGCTGCAGGTTACCCCAGTGCAGGCTGGGGGCTTGCTGATGGCATGCCCACCAGTTCTGAGCTGGGGTAAACCAAGGGTAATTACAGGATCCATCAACAATCCAGGTGTCATCAGCCGAGGCAAAGAAACAGGTCACATTTGGGGTCAGTGTAGGAAGTCCAATGAGGAGCAGCAAGAGGCAGCACCAGAGGCAGTCTGCCTGTAACATAGGTCCAAAGTCACTCTAGAAGGCGAGACAGAGAGAAGGCTACGTAGACTACAGAGCTAGTCAGTAGGTCAGGTCATGGGGGAACTGGGCTGAGCTTCATCTGCCTACACTGTAGGTCAGGCAAGGTGTGGGCAAAATCTACCGTACCCTGGAAGGCCTTAGTCTGACTGATTGGAACAATTCTGCATTTTCAGTTACAAATCTGAAAGGGAACAGGTCTCTGTGTAACACAACAAGGAAAACTCTTAAGTTAATCTGGAGGATTTAAGGTTTATGTACTTTTTCTCCACTCCTCTACTTAATTAGAAATGATAACCAAGCAAAGGGAGTACTGTATGTCCAATACCAGGAATGCAGTTACATAAACAGCAGATAAGATGCCAGTAGACAACACTTGGGAAGCTACAGAATACTCTGGGGGAACGTGTGGATCAATGACATGTGGTGTGCATGGGGAACGTGAGGATTCACACTGAAACAAATACATCCTTACATCAAAGGAAGTGTTGAACAGAATTTGGTGTGGGAAGCAGGACTGGGCAGGAAGATTGCTGAATGACAGTGTGATGGTGTTACAGATCATGGAAATCACAGTCCTGTTTGTAGTGCGTGTTTGAACAGAAAGGAGGTAAATATCCAAAGGAGCAAAAGTTTTATTGGTTTTGCTTCTCTTGGCTTTAGTGTGGGCAAGATCCTTTCTTTTTTTCTTTTTTTTTTTCTTTTTTTTGGGTTGGGGGCAGGGAGTTTTTCTTCAGTTTATGCACGCTAGCTTGTTTGAATTCAGGATGCTTTGTAAAGTAGGACAGAAGCTGACACAAACTTTTACAGTCTCTTGGCATATTCTGGCTTTGCATCTCTGAAACTCCTCTTAGTCCCTGCTTACCTGTCTGTCTTGTTTCAAGGTGTCTGTCTCAAGGTTTGTTTGCACATGAACTCTGTTCTTCAAGCACTGTAAATGGCCACGGAAATGTGACAGCTTGGGCTTTGAACTTCAAGCAAAACATATCCTGGGCATTTATATATACAATAAATGCTTCTGTCTGCCAGAGCAGACATATGCTAGTAAAATCACAACTGTTTTAAATTCTTCAAAGCATCTCTTTTCATTTTCCCACACGGCCTCTCTGAGTCTAGAATTTAAATGCAACCTTAGAAAATAATTCTATATCCTGAACATGTGATTCTAGTTCAGGATTATCTGTATTTAATGCCATTAACTTTGGATAGGCATGTTCTCAAGGGTACATTTGATTTGTTCCCATAGTTATCTGAATAAAAAGTACCTCCTAGCTTTTTCTTCCCAGTACTAAAAGAGCAGTAGACTAACTTGAGGTGCCAAGCTCACAAAACCATAATGGTAAGCTGGGAGACAAGGTAGGAGAAGCTGCCCAGGAATCAGTCAAATGTCATGTCCTGCTTTAATTCTCTTTTAATCTTTCTCATACTGAGCAATACCATCCTATTCACTCATTATGTAGCCTTCCCTTCTTGTTGACAGTTGGCTTTTTTTTTCAAATGTATGAGAATATAATGCAGAGAGTGCACAGACTTGGTTAAAGTAGACTGGAGATCAGCAGTAAGTGATTGCTAGAAGAGAGGCAACATGTTTTCACATACATATATGCACATGCATTCTTTTTTTAATCATGTCTTTTTCAGTCATGGTGCCTGCCTTGTTTTACAGTAAGGCATGAATACTCAGGTTCAGCTTCCCAACCCAGAAACCTAGATGTGGCTGCTATCTGTATTCCTTTGTTTCAGAGAAGTCATAATCTTGTTCAGAATTTTGAGCTAGAATAATTAAAGCTACAATTTCAGTATGACAAATTTACTTTACTCTTACTGCTAAGAATTTCACTATGGCTGTTTTTTCTTAACATTTTATAAGACAGCTGGCTGCAGACCTCATGAAATCTTGTAAGATCAACTAACTGTCTGTTAGTGCATCTCTCTTTGCTTTTCCCCATAAGCTATAAAGGACATTTTCATAGGTTGATGAAGTTCTTTGGAAGGCAGAATGACTTATTTGAAAGACTGACAAGGTCAGTTCCTTGTCACACACACACATCTAGTGTGTGTATAAATTTCATCGAAGTGGATTTAATGTGAGGACTGTACAGGATCCCTTCAAAGAATAGCAGGGAAAACCACAGCTAGGTAGGTCTTCTTTGTAAGTCACTGTTTTTGCCTTTACCTTGAGTACATTTGGATACATAACATACACTCAGAAAAAAGATTACTAGAAGACCGGATAAGAAGATTACTTAGAAGAACTAGTATTAAGTAGTATATTCTTTTTGTTCAGGGGCTTTTGTATCTTGCGGCATGGCTGATATGTTTTAGAAGGTCTCAAAGGAATCTCTTGTTCAGATTTTCTGTTTCTTCCCTTCCTGCTTCCTTCATCTTTAGTTCCCTATTTTATCATCAACTACAAAACTGATGGTTAAACAATATTTATCTGAATCTATGTAATTTATAAGACCAGAGTCAGGATAAGACACTTTCACTATGTCTATAGTCAATTTTACAATGTCTTAACATGTGTGTGTGCATGCACACAACAGCATCTGTGCAGATACTTGCTTGTTTCTATCCTTATACGTATATGCCTATCTACCTATATTCAGGTAGATTAAATTAATATTTTTCTCTGACTCTGCTATTACTGGACTTATCTCCCAGTAATATGAGCAGCTGTGTTTGAAAAACATCCCCTGCAATCAGAAATATTTGTGTGGATTTCTTTGGAGCAATATAGGATCTGGTTGAATGTCTGTGCTACCTCTCACAAATTATTTATTGTGGGGTTGTAGGGAGCAGTGACCTGTTCTATGGAGATACATTTGCTTACATTGTCATGGTGCCAGAAAAACAAACTTTCAAGCTTTAGGCACAAAGACAATGACTTTAAGAGGAGAATGAAGAGGCAATAATTTTCAGATATGCCTATCTATTTCACTTCCCCAAATGGATATCTTGTTATAAATAACTACATAATATTTCCATCACAGCCACTAATGTACAGGGTTTACAGCATATATTTAAGTTTAATGGATTTTAGTTTACCCTTGAGAGAAGGGCAAAGTCTCAGTAGGGCAACCTTACTTCCTTTAGACAAGATATAAGCAACAACTGTGCAATTGCAGAGCAGGTCTAAAAATAGCTTTCTGGCAGTACAGTACAAAGTAATGAAGTATAAAAGCAAGGTACTCAGTCTTATACTGCAGTTAGTTGCTCACTGGAGATTTTCTCAACTTTAATTCAAAGTATTATGAAAGAACCAATATAATATATAGGTACATAAATTTTTCTATTACATAAGTTAGCTGTACTTCATGGAACTGCACCTGCCCAAACTCATTCAGATTATATGAGGGAAATTACAAGGTTCCACAGTACAAAAAAATCCTGTTACAGTAATAATAATAATAGATGCTCAGAGCCATTTCAGCAACAAAACTAAATGTCCTCCTTTCTCCCACTCCCTTTAAAAAATAAGAAAAAAAGAAAAAAAAGAAAAAAAGAAAAAAAGAAAAAAAGGAAAAAGAAAAAAGAAAAAGAAAAAGAAAAAGAAAAAGAAAAAGAAAAAGAAAAAGAAAAAGGAGACAGTTTATTACAAACAAAGACAATGACTAAGAGACAAAGACAGAACTGTCTATTTCTGAAAAAGATCTTCAGCTTTCATTGGTAGACCCCCAGCATTCGTTCAGCAGATCTCCTCCCATCAATTTTTGCAAGGTGGAATTTAGTCCTAGTGATCCATGGTTTACCAATCCCAGAAGTCAAATAGGCTGTTACACTTTTTAAGCATTGTGTCCATTTAGACAAGAATGAAAGCCATTCATTGAGGTGGCTGAAATTAAATGAGTATCCTATTGAAATGCGGTTGTGTTGTATAGCATGTTGATGTATTGATTTCCAAGTATGTTTTGACCAGTGAACTCTGCTCTGGAACACTTCTTACACTGATCTTTTAGGTGAGAATGCAGACTGTATTGATCAATATCGCATCATGGACTACTTAATGGGACTTCATAGAACTGATAGTCTGGTAATCACCCCTCAAACACAATTATGATGAAATAAACTGATTTTTTTTTTAAAAAAAATTTAATTTTGCTGATTGTTACCAAATCTATATGTTCACACTAGTGTCTTGGCTGTGTGGCCATAAATGTGCCCAAAGTAGCCATCTACAGAAGAAAAAATTATTTGTTTTAATTTTTTCTTCTTCTTTCTGAACCCTTGATTTTTATCTGGCTCATAAGTGATCTGTTGTTCTTAAGAATGTGTACCAATGACTTGTTATATTGACTTGAAAACACACATATTCATTTTCACTATTTAAAAAGCTGCCCTGTAATCACCAGAGTATTGCCTGGTAGCACTGGGAATTCTACCTTTAAAAGGCATTTAAGTGACAATATGCAAAATTTATCTTCAGTGAAGAGCCATTACAGTTACCCATCTACATCAAGACCATGAGAGATTTTTTCTGTTCTTCATCAGATGCTACATAAGCTCAATAATAGTTTTCATTATGAGATATCCAGATACACATCCTTTTTTGTTTGCCATCCTAGATTATAGGGTAGGCATTTACACCTCCAACTCCTCTTATATGCATGTGCACAGTCACACAAATGTGCACACTGGTAAAAGCCTACCTCTTAGCTGTATTATTAGTCTTTGGCTATTTAAGACAAATACATTTCAGCACATTGTGCTAAGAAAGCTGCCACTCTGCTTCCTCCTCTCCCCTCAAGAACAGAAACATATAGGAAAAGAAAGGTGAATAGTCTTAAAAGCAGACTTTTACACACAGATCTGGAACAGCAGGGATGTTGTTATTTGTTGTTTCTCTTGAACTGTTCATTGTTCTGTAGAGGCTACATGAGTGGAGCAGTTTTTCTCTTTTATTGCAAAAGGAAGGGCAGATACCCTAATGGACAAGCTGCAATAAATTGGACCTTTTCCACTGCTGTTTTAATAGTCAGAGGTGGCACCTTTAGACACAAACATCTACGGGCTCTTCTTTCTCTGTCTGGGGGCAGATCCTCAGTGGATGCAAATAGCCTTAAGCTGCAGTGAAATCACTGGCATTAGGACAAAGTGAAGCAGCTGAGTCAGCTCATGGGAACCCACAGGGTACATGAGCAATGTACGTTCCAAATGGGGCCAGAATAGTAAATTCTGGACAAAGCTAACCAGAGCTCTGAAGTCGGATATGCTCTCTTGGCGACTGGAGGTAGGTCCTCCCTCCCAATAGCTGTGTTGAGAATGAGGAAATCATGTGCAGTGGACTTACAGTTTTTTAACATCAGCTTGGTGTGGATGTGTAGGGCTTGTTGTACCATGTATTTTAAAACTCTCAGGGTATAGCATTTATTAGAAAAATGGAAGGGGAAGATGGATTGGTGTATGGGTATACTTTGAATGCAAATAAATCTGTATCATATTAAGGAGGTAAATTTTAGAACAAGTTTCATTGTTACTTTTCAAAGAGCTTAATGTCACAAGGATACCAAGAGTCCTCGAGTTCTCACACCTTCAGTGAAAATGTAGAAATCTTGATAACATGTGACCAGGAAAAAATAATTAGCTAACCTCCTAATTATGGACAGATATTGGTTTGATATTTCTTAATTTTTTAATTCTATTCATTTTTAACTTGGATGTTGATGGCATTACTCTCTTTAAATTTTGACTTAGTTCCATCTTCTGGCTGTTGTATATAATGCTATCTATTTCCATCTTTGTTATCCTTAAATTAGTACCAAAATCTAATTTTCTTTATTATAAAGTTCTGTCCATTTTTTTTTATTTAAGTTTTCTGGTGTGTTCTTAGAAGCTTAGTGGCTCACACTGGCAGCATCAATAAGACATTAAGGGGAAGTGGGGAGGGACAAAGCTGATAAGTGTTGTTAGGACCCGCAGCAGAAACCTTACTAGCCAGAGTGAGAGTCCTTTCACAAAGTAATATCCTTTTTCAAGTGTTCTGTTTCAGTGCCTGAAACAGGGACTCTGTCTCTTCTGGGACTTTTGGAAACTGTTGATAAAATAAAGCAATACTGATAGATAATAGTGCAAAATAAAGTAGTGCAAAATAAAGTAGAAAATGGCTTAATATTGATTAATCCATGAGGAAAATCACCAGGAGATCATTACTTTAAGATGAGTAGTTATCTCTGCTAAAGAAAAACACAATGCTGTGATATTTTGCCCCAGATTACCTAAAAGTACAGTTTATACTCCTGGTGTCTCTGGGCAATGTCAAATGGCTGCTTTGAAAGTTTTAAAGAATATCTGCATTGTGTTGGAATTGCTAGACAGAATTTTCTATCTAACTTTATTTATCAGAGTGTTTTATGGTTGGGAGAAAGCTTACTTGTATTGATATCAACCTTTATCATGGCAGTCTGATACTTGGAGGTTCTATTTTATTCCATTTTAAAGAAACAACAACAAAATTTCTGGGGTCAGATGACTATGTTACAATTTCTGCTTTAATTTTAAGGATAATTCTGAATTTCCTGATGAAGAGGAAGAAATCAGGAACTTAATGAAAAATGCTTAAAACCAGTTCTTAAAAAGTTCAAATACACTGGTTTTGTACAAGCATCTGTCAAGTTTGTGGGAACTTGGCTGTGGCTTCCTCACCTCTGTTTTTGGTGAAATTGCCTCATCTTCAATTTGCCCCTGTTCTTTAATTCGGGTTTTATACCAAAATATTGCTGTGTTGTGTCTGAACCGATATTTAAATAAAATATGTATTTTTCAAAAGATCATCGTCATGCAATACTCCAGCAAAGCAAAATAAAGTGTGAAACACATTTTTTAGTTTGTCATTAAAAAGCGTTTCTGAATTCTCAGTGTCCTGCTTATAGAACCACAGGGGAAAAATTACTTCTGGCTGAAAGATATGTGTTAGGGAAGCATAACTGGTCATATCTCAGTTGTTTTTCATTGCTGTTCATTGAATATAGGTGATTATTCAATCTAGTCAGCTCATTTGCATTGCATTTTGAACCACCACAAAGAGAAGGAGCATTATTTTTACCTCTATTGTTTCTGCTCATCACATAGAGTGGCAGGTCTTTGTTTTACAGCCTGGCTATTTGAAGTGGAAAAATCTCCTAAACGCAGTAAATTCAAAATGACATTAGGAGTCAGAACCAGATTCAGTAAAGGAAATAGATATCCAAAGTGGGACTTTGGGATAATTTTTACATGTTATTTGTGTATTAGATAAACATGGCTATGTATTTATTCTTTTAATAGGCTTATCTTTCTACAAAGTCACCTGAAAGTTATTGCAGTCTTTATAGAGCATATTGTGTGTTTGAGTGGCAGAAGCAGGTATGGTGCACATTGAACACCCTTCAGTGCTGAAGTTAAGGAATTATTTCAACATAATTCAAAGCCTCTATCTTTTCCTCACCTTGCTTGATACCTGTTTCAATTTCGTAGGAGGCAGATGAATCATAGAATCATAGAATGGTTTAGGTTGGAAGGGACCTTAAAGATCATTTACTCCCAACCCCCTTGTCATGGGCAAGGACACCTCCCACTAGACCAGCTTGCTCAGAGCCTAATCCAGCCTGGCTTTGAACACTTCCGGGGATGGGGCCTCCACAGCTTCCCTGGGCAACTGTTCCAGTGCCTCACCACCCTCACAGTGAAAAATTTCTTCCCAATATCTAATCTAAATCTTCTCTCTTCCAGTTTGAAGCCAGTACCCTTTGTCCTGTCACTACAGGCGGTTGTAAAAAGTCTTTCTCCAGCTTTCTTCTCCCTTTCAGATACTGGAAGGCTATTATAAGGTCTCCTTGGAGCCTTCTCTTCTCCAGGCTGAACAACTCCAATTGTCTCAGCCTGTCAATGACAGATTATCAACTCTCTTGCTGCAGAAAAAGCATTCCAAAGCAAACTCATCAAATGTGCCCTTTTTACCTCTGAAAAAAGTGTCCATTTTCCACATGTATTTCTGTGTAGAATCATGCATTTGAAAATACAGTATGGGATATCTTGTACAGCATTGTATTTAAAACGGAAGGCTTATAGCCACCTAACTCTTCATTGTCAAAGCTTTGCTTTACAGGTGTGCTAATATACTTGGTATTGACTAGGCACAGACACTTGAAGTCAAAGCATATTTGCTGATTCATGCACTCACCCTCTACTCTCACATGTGAGCGCCTTCTAAGATTTCAGTCTCAGATCTTACACTTCTTCTCCATTATGCAAACTAACAAAAGTTTTAACTGCTTAACCCTGTAAAATGCTATTGGTTTGTGACCTGAAAGTTTGCACTAGGCTACATTTCTCTAAGCCTTGTATCCCACCTGCACTTAGAACTGTGATCCTAAGCATCCAACTTTGAGAGCATCCATGCTTCTCAATTTCCTCTTGTGCTCAAAGTGACATAAATCTACAGCTCACACCTTGAAAGGGTGGCCAGCTGCATCTTGGATCATTAGTTGTCATACAACAAAATCGATTCTGACTTACTGAAACCTCAGAAAACCAGGCAAGTTTTACAATACATGCCCAAATCTAGACCTGTGTTCTGCTGCTGGTACTACGGGTGGCTAATATAAAGCCAGCCTAGGCGTATCTATCTTGCAGAACAATTGAAAGAACTGATGGCTTTGAAAAGTGATTACAAAAAACTACTGATACACACTGTAAACAAACAAGTTAAATTTAAGCTACCTACTTGAGTGGTGTTGGAAGTCATGTTTTTATAGCTGCATTGTAAATATGACTTAAGTCCTTTTTCAGATTTGGCCTTTGGTTTTTTACCTCTCTGTTATTTTGATTAGAACTGAGCCCTGATTTACTCTTTAAACATGGTGCTTTTGAAAACCTTCCTCTTCAGATGAGAAGATTGGCTCATGTTTCAAGATACTTAATTTGTTTTATAACACTTTTTCTTTTTCTTCAGTGAAGATACTAATACTTTTTCCCCACTGAATATTTAGTTATGGTATGTACAACGCAATTTGCACCAGTTCAATTTCTCCTGGTTATCTTTCTGCTCTAACTTCTGCTACTTATGTATAACTCAGGCCTACAACAAAGCTGCAATTGTGCAAACTAAATCTGGTGACCTTTCAGTGATTGCCTTTCTCACTCTGTGCTATAGCATGGAATTGCTCCAATGTTTCTTTCTTTGTATTGGGAGCAAAGGCAGAGGTAAATAGAAAGTGGACATACTGTAAAAAAAGTTCAAACAGCTAGTGTTAACAGTATTTCCTATGTAAACATACATGTTGCTGAATTAAGCATGGATCAAAGTGTCCTAAATATTAGAAAGACTAGCTGATTGGGAATACGTAGTTTAAAAGGAGTTGGTACTTAGGTCTGATCTGGTTATTTCACTGTACAGCAAATACACCCCTAAAAATGCTCTGCAGAACATGGTGAAAAATAAGAGACTTCCATTTATAACATTTAATGCATAACTGGTAATTAGTTTTGGCAAATGTTAAAATGTCTACTGAAAACAGAAGGAAACTGTCATGCATCTGAACAATAAAGATGCAATTCTGGACATCTTAAACAAAAGATGTTATTAGTTTTCCTACCCAGGCCTCATTATTTGATTTTTTCCCAAACATGCTGCGGTTATGGATACTACATCCAAAGGTCCCCTTTATTTATGTTATAGTGACAGCAGAAAAAGGGAAGAAGTTCTGTACCACAGACATTATCCTAATATGAATGACACTTTAATAGACAACCTATTTTGTAGGTTAGTTCTCCCCCTGCTTTTTTTCTAGACTTTCTAATAATTAAAACATTCTTCTATCATCTAAAGTAATTGCTGCTTGGAAAAGTAATATTAAATGAGCTTGACTTTTTTTTACCCAGTTTTGAGGACTGACAGCTCCCTGATGAAGTCTGTGGGAAAAAGGAGTGCCCATAACCTTTGAAAATCAGGTTTTTCATGTCTCTGACTTTCAATGACATTTATAGCAGGTGGAAAACTTGAACTGCGACAACTCTGTGAGTGACCAGCAGGTCATGGGTAACTCATTGAGAGCTTCCTCTACATAGAACCTTCCATTCATGGCATCATTCCTAAACAACCTTTTCTCTTTCTACCTCTTTAAGAACAGGTTTTATCTGCCAGTTCCGTGTTAATGAGAGGCTCTATATGCAAGCAGTCCTTCTGATACTGCTTAAGATGAATGAGAGAACCAGAATTTGTTTTTAACATCATTCTATATGTAGAAAGATTATATAAAGAATGTTGAAATTAAAATAATAAAATTTTCTCAAATACTTTCAAAAAAAGTAGAATATAGGATGGCTACAGTGTGTTTATAGGTTTTAACTCCCTTCCAAATCAGAGGGATCATCTTTTCTCTAGAGCTAGGTGCTATGCAGCAGAAAAGCAGCACCACTCAACTCCTTGAGAAAAGTTCTTTGTGCCTTTATATGAGAGGGAACACCATGTCCCTTGTTTAGGATTCAGTGCTTATCCACTGGAGAAGAGAAACAGTGTAGTGCAACTTAGGTCAGAGACTCCAAAATGCAAGAAATTAAATCCTACCCTCAAGGGAATTTTTATTTCCAAAAGCAAAATGTACCAGGTTTTGTCTAAAACCTAGCTGCTGCTGTTACCCATACATGTCAAACGCATGGATGTCAGTATATAAATTTGTAGTATCAGATAGCATTATACTGTACTTGTGTGATTATGCAGTAAACCACAAAATGCTCAGTGGAAATCCCTGCTCCATGGAAGCATGGAGGAGATATTGCAGAAGTGCTTGTAAAGGTAACTGTCATAATGACCAGGAAAGCAGAAACTCAGGGACTGTATCAAAAAACAGGAACGTGAAAACATTAAGGTGGTGGTGGAAAGAGGAGAAAATAGAAGTTTAATTAACAACATAATTGGGTTTGAAAATCAGTTCAGCCCTTAATTAAAAGGTCATTTGAAACTTGTAGCAAAATAAATGTACCTTCAAATTTTCTAGCATATAGCTGTAAGCAGACCAGCCACAGGGTGACCAGAAAGCAAATGGCTTGAACATATGTCAAATTACGACATTTTGAGACAGCTCTTCAGCTCGTCTAAGCAGGTGTAACTCCTTTGACTTCTGTGGAAGTGTAGTCATTTACATGAGCTGAGCAGCTGACCTAATATTTATCACTGCAACTGGAAATGGAGGTAGGGGATTTGGAGGGCAGAGACATTTCTCTGTAAAACTGGTAAGACTGCATCTGGAGTGCTGGGTCCAGTCAGTGTGTTTGCCAGCATGACAGACATGGATATACTGGCACGACTCCATCAAAAGACCATGAAGGTGATCAAGGAGTGAGAGCATCTGATATACGAGGAGAGGCTGAGAGACCTGGGACTATTTAGCTTGGAGAAGAATAAGGGGGATCTTAGCAATGTGCTCAAGTACCTGATGGGAGGGAGTAAAGAAGATAGAGCTTGAGTCTTACCAGTGGTGTCCAGTGAAAGGGTGAGAGACGATGGTTGCAAACTGAAGTACAGAAAATTCCATTTAAGTGTAAGAAATACATTTTTTACTGTGAGGGTGGTCAAACCCTGGAAATGGTTGCCCAGAGAGACTCTGGAGATTCCATCCTTGGAGACATTCAAAACCATGGAGGAGATCCAAAGCCACCTGCTGTAATTGACTCTGCCTTGAGCAGAGGTGTTGGCATGGATGATCTCCAGAGGCTGCTTCCAGCTTCAATCATTCTGTGATTTATTCATCTGAGCAAACTGATACAGGGGCCAGGGAGGAAAAGGCTATGTTTTTTTCATTATGAAGATTTACACTCCAGTCTTGGTAAAGAAATTGAAATTTGTTTTTCTTGAAGGCCATCAGGAATCCCAGCCCCTGGAGGTAAGAGAAAAAGTCTGGAGAAAGGAAGACTTTCCCTTGTTTGAGGAGGATTGGGTCAGAGATCATTTAGGCAAACTCGACACCCACAGATCATAGAATCATAGAATCATAGAGTGGTTTACGTTGGAAGGGACCTTAAAGATCATCTACTTCCAACAACCATGCCATGGGCAAGGACACCTCCCACTAGACCAGACTGATCAAAGCCTCATCCAACCTGGCCTTGAACATTTCCAGGGATGGGGCCTCCACAGCTTCCCTGGGTAACCTGTTCCAGTGCCTCACCACCCTCATAGTGAAAACTTTCTTCCTGATATCTATTCTAAATCTCCTCTCTTCCAGTTTGAAGCCATGGGCCCTGATGGAATGCACCTATGAGTGCTGAGGGATCTGGTAGATGTTACTGCTAAGCCACTCTATAATCTTTGAAAGGTCATGGAGAACAGGAAAAGTGCCTGAGGACTGTAGGAAAGCCAATGTCACTCCAGTCTTCAAAAAGGACAAGAAGGAGGACCCAGGAAACTACAGGCCAATCAGCCTTACCTCCATCCCTGGAAAGGTGACAAACCAGCGTGTTCTAGGTGTCATCTCTAAGCATGTGGAGGAAAACATGGTTATCAGTAGTGGCCAACATGGATTTGCCGGGGGAAATCACATTTGAGCAATCTGATAGCCTTGTATGATGGAATGACTGGCTGGGTAGATGAGGGGAGAGCAGTGGATGTTGTCTACCTCAAATTTAGCAAGGCTTTTGACACAGTCTCTCATAACATCCTCATAGGTAAGCTTAGGAAGTGTGGGTTAGATGAGTGGACAGTGAGGTGGAATAAGAACTGGCTGAATGGTAAAGCTCAGAGCGTTGTGATCAACAGCGCCAGAGTCTAGCTGGAGGCCTGTAGCTAGTGGTGTTCCCCAGGGGTCAGTACTGGGTCCAGTCTTGTTCAACAGATTCATCAGTGACCTAGAAGAGGGAACAGAGTGTACCCTCAGCAAGTTTGCTGATGATACAAAACTGGGAGGAGTGGCTAATACACCAGAAGGCTGTGCTGCCATTCAGCATGACCTGGACAGGCTGGAGAGTTGGGCAGAGAGAAACCTAATGAAGTTCAACAAGGGCAAGTGTAGTGTCCTGCACTTAGGGAGGAATAACCCCATGTTGGTACCCAGCAACAGGACAAGGGGCAACAGGCACAAGCTGGAACACAGGAAATTGCATCTCAAAATGAGGGAAAACTTCTTTACTTTGAGGGTAACAGAGCACTGGAAAAGACTGCCTAGAGAGGTTGTGGAGTGTCCTTTTCTGGAGATATTCAAAACCCGCCTGGACACAATCCTGTGCAGCCTGCTCTAGGTGAACCTGCTGTAGCAGGGGTGTTGGACTAGATGATCTCTGAAGGTCCCTTCCAACCCCTACCATTCTGTGATTCTGTGAAGGAAATGTCTGGAGTTTTTTCTTTGTTTGCTTCTGATATGCTTTTGGAAGGTCAGCTTTTCTAGAATTGCAGATAGTTTCATAATTGTTTAATAGTCATGTGGGAAGAAATAAAAAGAAATTTCAATTGCAGGTTGGAAGTTCTTGGAGCAAGTACTGTGCTTTTCTTTTTCAGCTCTTTCAGTCTGAATTGTGCTTTTACAGTACTGCCAAAATTAAATAGGAAACATGGAAGGAAAAAATACTGTTTTTTCAAGTAACTGCTAGACTGAGTAACCTCTTGTAGGAAATGTAGGATATGCTAAACAGGTTGGAGAAGATAGCACAGGAAAAAGAGGACATGCACTGAGCAGGAGGCAAGATATATTGTTGTCTGTTCTAGTCACAGAAAAAAATCACACAAGTCAGTAGAAGATGAAGATGGTCCTACTCCTTCATGGTTAGTTGTACAGAGTTTTAAACTGTTCTGATTTGACCCTGTACTTCCTGGAAAGTAAAGTTTCCATTCATTTTTGAGGCATGTAGGATTGTCTGGTATTCTGTTAGCCTGTGACTTGGAAAGAGTGTCCCTGTTTTAAGCTAATGTCCTGTGTCACTAAAAAGGATGCTAGCTGTTTTGTAGCACTTGCTGTAAGAGGAGATATCCCTAAGCAGAAATAAAAGAAAATGAGATTCTGCTGTTCAGTCTAGTGAGGCAAGCAGTCCACCTAAAAATTTCCTTCTTTCAGTCTGGGTTCCCATGTTTTTGTAATGTATTTTTTCCCACAACAACCTTTCTTTAACATGTTGTGGGAAAGTCCTGCAGCCTTCATCCTGTGCAACAAGAAAGCAGATTATTTGCTCAGCATCTTATGAATAAGTAATGATGTGCTGACTGGATCTCTTTGGTAGCTGTTGTCCTAACTCAACAGAGAAATTCATCTCTAGCAAAGGCTATGTAAACTGTTCTGGTGGGTTGACCTTGACTGGCTACCCAACATTCACCTAGGTGCTCTCTCACTCCCTTCCTCAACAAGACAGGGAGAGAAAGTAAGATAGAAAAGGCTGTGAGCAGAGATAAAGGTAAGGACATCACTTATCAATTATCATCATAGGCAAAACAAACTTGATTTGGGGAAGAATAGTTTACTGACAGTTAAAATAGAGTTGGATGGAAAGGAACAAAGACAAAAAACGAAAACGCTGTCCTACTCCCCCTTATTTCCAGGCTCAACTTCACTCCTTCATCCCTGACTCCTCTATCTCCTTCAACCCCCAAATGCCACCGGGAGTGGCTAATGGGAGTTTGCGGTCAGTCCATAGCAATTTGCAGTTAGTCTGTAACAGTTCCTCTCTGCTAATCCTTCCTCCTCACTTCTCCCCTGCACCAGTGTCGGCCGTCTCCATGGACTACATTCCTTCAGGATAATCCTGCTCAGCATGGGCTTTCCATGGGCCACAGTTCCTTCAGGAAACTATCCACCTGCTCCAGTGTGGAGTCCTACATGGGTGTGGATATCTGCTCCACTGTGGTTTCCTCCACAGGCTGCAGCGAGGTCCATGACTAGGTACTACTGCTATTTTGGAAAGAGTGAATATTTCTTTCCTATTGAAATGACTGAATTTGGAACTATAAAAATGCTTACTGAATGGACAGAAAGCAGAAAGTGGTATAGGTGGGTTAAACCGTTAATCACAGTGTTGAGAAGTAAGGAAACCTGTTCCCTGGAGAAAAGGATTTCACCACTGCTGTAAAAAGTTTTCTGTTGAAGCAGAAATGTGTGGCAGAATATCACTGTGTCAAATCAACACTGCACTTCCAATGTTCATGTGCAATGAATCAATAATCTTCTTAGCAAAATTTCATGCCCTTCAATATAGCCCTTTCAAGGCTGAATTTAGCCTTCATTCCGTCATTCGTTTTAATTATTGTTGCCCATTTATTAAATATATATACAGCCAACCTGCAGCCTGTGGAAGTTCCAACTCAAAAATGAACAGCATGAATGTTGCTGAATGTTAAGTTTGTTTCAATATTAAAGTTGAACTGCATTATCTGGTTAGTTACAAATAGTACAAAAATCATTTTTAATCCTGCAGGGTGTGTTGATTGGCAAGTGATAAATATCTCATAAAAATAATTTCTTCACAGCACTTATGGCAGCCAAAAAACAATGATTAATTGATTAGTGTCTGTTCTGTAAATAAGAAGTCCATAATTTATTTACAGTTTTATCCTCAAATGCTCATTAGAGGCTGGAACATGAGAGTCAGTGCACTGCTTACGTTGTTTTATTGCAAACAAAAGTATAGTGCTCTAGTTTAAATAACCAAACACTGATGACTATCTTTCCACATTAATCTATCAGAAGAAAATGGTGCAGATAGTCAATGTTTTCTGCTGCTTCTCAGAAAAAAGAAAGAGAAAGAAAAGAAAAAAAATAGATGAAGATAAGTACAGAGGAGGGAACGATTCTGGATTCCTAATGAAAATCATAGCTTTTCTGAGTGAGAATGATTATGTCAGTTATTTCTTTCTCAAATGATTCCCTTAAAGTCTGATTCTTAGACTATCACACCTCTACTCTTCATCTGTAAAATAAGAAACGCAACATCTTCTTCATTCTGCATTCCAAATATCTAACTTGGGGTTATGAAGATCTCAGATATGATGAGACCCTTTATAGACAG
>VZSF01002304.1:256-39056 GCA_013398295.1 Chionis minor
CTCCTCCACCATAGCTTTTGCCACCTCCAGACTTGGAGCCTCCACTGCCAGAGCTTCCTCCTCCTCCATACCCTGAGCTTCCTCCACACATGGACCCACCACTGCCAGAGCTGGATCCACAGCGACCACAGCTGCTGCCACCTCCAGAAACTGAGCCTTTACTGCCAGAGCTTCCTCCTCCTCCACAGATTGACCCACCACTGCCCGAGCTGGATCCTCCTCCCCCATAGCTTTGGCCACCTCCAGAAATCGAGCCTTTACTGCCAGAGCTTCCTCCTCCTCCACAGATTGACCCACCACTGCCCGAGCTGAATCCTCCTCCACCTTTGCTGCTGCCACCTCCAGATATGGAGCCTCCACTGCCAGAGCTTCCTCCTCCTCCACACATGGACCCTCCACTGCCTGAGCTGGATCCTCCTCCACCATAGCTTTTGCCACCTCCAGACATGGAACCTCCACTGCCAGAGCTTCCTCCTCCTCCATAACCTGAGCCTCCTCCACACATGGACCCACCACTGCCAGAGCTAGATCCGCAGCCACCAGAGCTGCTGCCACCTCCAGAAATTGAGCCTTTACTGCCAGAGCTTCTTCCCCCTCCATATCCTGAGTCTCCTCCTCCACAGATTGACCCACCACTGCCCGAGCTTGACCCCCAGCCTCCAGTGCTTCCTCTTGTTCCTCCTCCCGAACTTGACCCTTTACTTCTGTTCTTGCTTGTGCCAACGGAGCTCAGCCTCCCCTTTCCACCTTTTACGCCTCCAGGTCCTACTCCAAAGACTCCAATTGCGCTCGCATTGTGGTCAATGACACCTGCAAGAAACAGAAATTATATCCACCGTTTTCTTTTTACCCCCAAAATTGTAAGCAGAGCTGATCTAATTACTTATGTATGGTTATTGTTGTACCTACTCTGTGGGTCATAGTCTGATCTTTGAAAAGAGGCAAGGGGGATTTTCATTTGTAGACCCACCTATGAAGCGTTTCCGCCTTTATTTGCTTGTCTTTAACTTGACTTACGACTTACTCCGTATGCGAACAGTCTCTGCAGCCCATCCTTTAAGGCCAGGAGGTTTCTCTCTCTTTTAACTGGCCTCCCTATTTCCACAGTCTTTAGGACTCAGTATTTTTTTTCCTTCAGTTCTGACATGCACCTCATAGACCTATAGAATAAGTGCGGCGCTTCCCACTTCCTACAAATTTGGTGTAAATTAGCCCCTAAGTTCCAAAGTCGGTAGCTCAGCGGTGACGTATTAAAGCGGATACATGTGTATTCACACACGCGCACTCACACAAAGGACTACCATTGGCTTCGTTTCCCTCGGAAACTGAGGTAAGGAGCTGAGACAGGTTGTTCTGATGGTGGGTGTTGGGTACCACAGACAACCACACGGTAACAACGCTCTTAAAGCAAAGGAAATTCTTGAGATACTTACAGATTGTGGCCGGGGAGCCTTCCTGTATCCTGGGGAGAAAAAGTAACATTGAGATAACGCACCAATAAAAGCAAAAGTCAGGTGAGGCTCTATCAGTGAGGCAGTGGAAGAGGTCACTCCATCCAGGCACCAGCTCATCCTGGAGGTCCAAGCAATAGGTCGCAGAACGGGACGCTCTGCTTTGTACAGGCCCTTCTATCCAGGACAAATAGTTTGTACCCACCTGTTCTCCTCCTCCTCGAGGAGTGATCTGTACATGGCAATTTCAATATCCAGGGCCAGCTTCACGTTCAGGAGCTCCTGGTAATCATGAAGAAGGCGAGTCAGATCATCTTTGGCCTCTTGCAGGGCGTTTTCCAGCTCCCGAAGCTTTTGCTGGCCATCTTTGACGGCAGAGCTCCCACGCTGCTCAGCGCCTTCGATGGTTTCTTGGAGGCTGGCATTCTGCAGAGGGCACAAACAGAACATGTCCATTTCCCTTCTACGGGACGGGGATTGTCAAACCCTTCCGGCAGACCTTGGGAATTAGAAGACCTGCCTCAATGACAGAACTCAAAAGATACGTTAGACTGGGTAAATCAGCCCAAATTAAATCCCAGTGTAGACAACCTCTGTAGACAAGTCTAGATCTGCTTCATTTTGCAGAGAAAACATCATCTCTAGGTTTGCCTCCAAAGGACAGGCTACGTTATACTGCACAGAGTCCCCACATTAAAAGCACGTTAAATAGTTTAGTCATGTTGGAAAGTATCAGCTTTACCCTTTTTCTTGCAATCTCAATTTCTGATTGTAGTCTTTGGATCTGCCTGGCGAGTTCCTGGATTTCCTGATAACTGTTCCGCAGTTGCTCACGTTGATTTACCCACAGGTTCTGAAGATCCTGGTACTGATGTGCAAAGAGAACAGACATTTTTGGTTTCTTTTCCATTGAGCAGACAGACTGGCCTCCCCGTCCTGCTGACGTCTACTCACCCTGCCCTGATACATGGCGTCTACTTCAGCTTTGCTTCTCTGAGCAATTGCCTCATACTCCTGCCTGACTTCTTCGATGATGCCATCCATGTTCAGCTCTCTATGGTTGTCCATGGACAGAATGACATTGGTGTTGCCAACGACTGTTTGCAGCTGGGACAGTTCCTGCAAGGAAAACAGGATTTTGGATTTTCATAGTCCAGCTTGTGTTATGAGGAAAGAAGAGACACCCTCTGGCCAGTTACTCCCTGGAACTTCCCCAGCTGCATCCCCCAGGTCCTACTGTTCCACCACCAGTTTTAATTTTCACGTGTCTCTCCCAGCTTCCGTGACACACCAGACCCCCTTTTCACCCACAGATGTAAAAGAACTTTGTAAGATCAAAGGCCAAGGATTATCCACTCTCCACACCAAAAAAAAATCCTGTTCGGGCAAAATTTTTGGCAACCTCCAGAAGACACCAGTCCTTCAAGACCTGAGGGTAAGTTTTTAATGTGAGAAGTGTACTCACAGCTTCTTGTAAGCATCTGAGGAACTCGAGCTCCTGCTTCAATATTTCCACCCGAACATCAAACTCCATTTTTCCCATGTAGGCACTGTCCAGTTCCTGTAAAACAAGCCACAGGCATATTTGTACTTCTTTGGTGGCAACCTCTGCACTGAAGTGCAATCTGTGCAAGACTTGGTACATTTCTCTAACACCTTCATTCTTGGAGTCTAATAACGGCCTGGAAATCTCAGATTTCATTTGGAAAGCAATTGGAACAGACGGAAAGTTTTTAACTCATAGAAGAAAAGAATGGCTTGGAAATAAACAAAATAGCCGTGGCAATAAATGTGTTCCTGGAGAAAATGCAAGACGTAGAAACATAGATTTCATTAATTCTTCTAATAAAGAGGTGTCTAAATTTTCTATTCTGCTATCCAAGCCATCTATAGACATTATTTAACCCCTAATAATGATGTGCCCAGGTTGTCATTGTGTGAATAGAGAAAGATTGGGCTTTTTAGATATTTATCTTACAAAGGACCAATTCAGGCTCTAGAGGAAATTATTTCTCTCCAGTCTCGCAGTAAAAAAGCTCCCATTTTCACTGACTTCAGTTAGAGGAAGTTAAGCAAAGACCTTGCTTTTGAAATCCTCAGCAACCGTCCCATTATTGCTTTATTTCTGAGTCTTTGATCTAGCTCAGTGTCTTGGATTAGTTCACCTTTTTAAGCTCCACGAACTCCTCTTCTTTAGATGCACGCTTGTTGATCTCGTCCTCGAACCTGTTGCAGCAGAGAAAAGAGTTAGGTGGCCCATCGCCTGCCTTACTTTTTCCATCATGTGGATCAGAAACCAAAAGGAATCATCCAGAAGGGAACACGCCAAAGGTTCGTTTAACTGCAGTTTCTGGCAACTGCAAAGACAATTGCAAACCCTCTGCAAAACTCTGGGGGAAATTAGGCAACAAAATGTGGTAGATATAGATCAGTTCTAACATCCCTGTAAATTCTGAACGAAACCCCAGTCTTCAGAGCTCCGGACATATATTATCTTTTGGGTGCAGCTAAGCCAGAAGAAGCGATGACTCTTCTCAGCAGGACCCCACCACTCAGCTCTGTCCCTCCCCATGAAGGAAGACAGGAGAGAATCGTAGAATACCAGGTTGGAAGGGACTTCAAGGATCATCTGGTTCAACCTTTCTTGGCAAAAAAGAAGAAGAGTGGGATAGGTCTACAGGGACTTTGATTTTCCTCTTACTGTTCTGAGTTATACCCTCATCAAATCAGCTTTAGTCTTCCAGCATCCCAGTCAAGTCACATAATAAACCCACCGCGGAGCAGCGCTATCACGGCTACAAAACTCTGGAAGGAGAGGAGCAGAGCCATGCCGTGCCAGAGCATGATTATCATTGCCTTAGAAAATTCCATAATGCCTTTTCCCAGAGAATCTGTGGCTGCCCCATCCCTGGAGGTGTTCAATGCCAGGTTGGACAGGTCTTGGAGCAACCTGGTCTAGCAGAAGGTGTCCCTGCCTGGGGCAGGGGGGTGGAACCAGATGATCTTTAAGGTCCCTTCCAACCCAAACCATTCTAGGATTCTGTGATTCCCAGCCTTGTGATTATTCACCTCTTTTTATAGTCTTCAACAAGCTGAAGCATATTATACGCTTCTGGATCCAGCTGCTCCTTCTGGTTCTGGAGCATTTCTAGTTGCCTCTGCAGGGTGCTGATGTAAGATTGGAAGAAAGAGGCGATATTTCGGCTCTCTTCTGGTCGGGCACTTTGCTGCTGCAGAAGTTCCCATTTGGCCATCAGAGCCTGGTTCTGCCGCTCAAGACATTGAACCTGAAAGGCAACGCAGAGGAGTGTCTCTCAGTCCCCGGAAAGCACCAAGGGAAACACTGACACCAACATTAGTCCCTATAGCAAACCAAATCCCAATGAATGTTCCCAGCGCAGTAACATCTTGAGGTTTCATGAGGGGGGGGACCAACTGGTACCACCACACGAGACAACTTCGATTAATGGGGGGGACACCTCTTTTTTCCCCCCAATCTGTTGTGTAGGAACTGTGTGGGTTTAGTGCTGCTTCTCAAAATTGACGCTCAAACCTTTGCTGGTTTTTCATCGCTTAAATGCACAATATTTGAGGGGTTGATTGTGGTGAAGGGAGACTTCACCTGGTTCTGAAGGACCTTTGACACCCAAATACAGGAGAAACATTCACCCCCTCTCAGAAGACCACCCAGGACCGCTCTCTCTTCCTTGCTCTGTCTTGCCTTAGAGAAGAAGAAAAACCTTAACATGCAGAGCTGCTGTTTTTGAAAACCAGAAGGATAACATGTCTCCAGCTGGGACACCAAACAGGTTGTACCCTGGCAGCTGATATCCGGAAGGGTTAAGAAAAAGCCCAAAAAAGCCAACAAAAAGACACTTCTCTTTTTCAGGTCTAAGCACGTTTAAAACTTCTCCGGTAACCAACACCTTTTGTGTAGGGTAATACCAGAAGTCCTTAGGTCTCCATGAGTGACAAATTCTACAAGCTTTCACCCCGTGCAGAGACTCACGTCACCACCCAAAGGCATGTGGCAGGTCTGCGTGGGTGGAAGTCGGTTTTGCAGCTGTTTTGTTCCTGCGTCCTTGAGCAGAAACAAACGAGAAGACAAGACTGCAGACAGAAGAGAAAGTATTGTAGAGTGAACCAAGGAAAGAGGTAAAGGAGAAAGACGCGGGGGCCACTGGCCACCTGAAAGAGGCTAGGACCTCCAAGCAAAGAAACCGCTTGCTGTTTTGTAATTCAGAGAAATGCAATGTTTTCCTTTGCTTGAGAACAAGAAACAGAACGCATCAAGGATGTCCAAGTCCATCACCCATTCCTCCTGCTTGCCCCAGGAATTCTCAGGCCCCAGAATATTACCAGCCATGCAGAAACCCTTTTCCTCAAAAAAGGAGTTGAAGTGTCCGTGACATCCCAGTAGTTTGTTATTGTCCTGCCACAAAAGACAACTCAGAGATACTTATCCCAGGGCTAAAGGTGATTCATGCAACGGTGCTTACAGCAAGCTATTAAGATTTTCACACCAGCGTAAGGGAACCCAGCCAAGGCAGTGATTTGGGGGGGGGAGAAGATAAATATGAAGGTGTCCCCGTTGACTCACGCAGCAGAGCGGCATCCCTGATGTTTCCCCCTCCCCAGGTAACAAGTGGAAAAGAGAACAGGGACTCACCTTGACAATGAACGACGCAAATTTGTCATTGAGAGCCTTAATCTGCTCTTTCTCATCTGACCGCACTCTCTGGAACTCGGGGTCAACTTGTAGTTGTATCGGTCTCAGCAGGTTGGTGTTGACGCGGACCTCCTCGATGCCTCTGCTAGCAGCAGCCTGCCCAAAATCCTGCCCAGCCCCTTGTTCACCAAAGGCACTTCTACCAAAGCCTCCTCCAAGTACTTCCCTGCCTGAAGTTCCTCCACACGTGCTACCAAGCCCTGCTCCACCACCTTGAAAGGCTCCCACATAATATCCTCTTCTACCAAAGCCCCTATCAAGATGCCTCCGACCACCAAATCCCAGGCACCTTCCGTATTCTCTTCCTTCTCCGTAGCCTCCACCAGCAGAAACATTCCTAAACCCACCAAAGTTGTGGAGACTCCTGCTGCCATAACCATACCCATAACCGCTGTATCTTTCTTCTCCTCTATTGTCTTCGTAGTGGCTTATGGTGGATGAACTTCTCCCGCCACCCAGCGTGCCACAGTGAGCAGAAGAAGAACTAAAATTCCCATCCCCAAATCTGGAGAAGTGTTGGCTCATAGCGTTGCTTGCAGAGAGTTAAAAGACAAGAGAACAGCTGGGGAAGGTTGTAACACAGGAGGAGAAATGAGAGCAAAGGATCCTCAGCTCCTCTGGTTGGGGTGATGGAAGTTCTCCTTTATACGTTCTGGAGGAGTTAGTCTCCATTCCGTGGTAATTAGCAGGTCTGTTAATGTTGTTATTGGGTTTGGTTCATCAGGCAGCAATTAAAGGCTGCCTGAAGAGAGGGCAGAGTAAACACCACACACCAGTGGAGGAATTGTGAAAGTCCCCAAATCCTGCTTGACTCATGAGCTTTGCTCAGATGAGATTTCCTTATCTCATTAGCCTGCCCTCCATCCTTAATGACAGTTCACACAGTTATCCACGCACATTGCCACGGCTTGTCCTGTCTCAAACTTCTCCGCCTCTCCTGGCATTTCATTTCATGAGACACAAGACCCTGACGTTGTCCTCATATTGACCTCGCTTCACCAGGAGAACCTACTATAGAAAGCCAAGACTACGGCTCCCTGAGCTTCCCATTTTTCCTTTTCTCTCATTCCCAGTGTAGCCACCCATGAGTAAGTATTGCTTCTGCAGGGAGAGGGAAGGTGTTGTGATCTGGGCTTTTTGCTAATGGCATTAAGAAAAAAAAAGGAAAAAAAAACCCCAAACCTGCCCTCGGTTCATAAGGCTGAAGTAGTGTCTAGAAAACAGAAAAAAATGGAATCTCTGTATTAATTTTAGCTTTAAATATGTGGATACAGAGCTTTAGATGGAAAAGAAAAAGCTCCGAGAGAAACTTCAATCAATTAAACCAAACATTTAACTATTGAAGATTAAGATGAGGTGGCCTTAGGGAACAGCTGACCCGTCGCTCCCATATACGAGGACTCCCGGCCCTTCTGCCATGACCACTCTGGCTCTCCCATGTGGGAGCAGTTGAGACCACGGACTGAAACTCCCTTTTTGTGGGTTGCTGGTTTTTAAAGGCCCCGCCACTGGAGAGCCGAGATATCAAACACAGAACTGGGCTCCAAGCTTTTCCACCCAGATTGTCCCACTGAGCATCTGCCTGATCCACCCCTCTTTCCTCTCCTCATCTCTGTGCAGGACTCCCCCGTTCCAGTCTGAGCTCACTCCGGTGACTTGAAGGGCAGGGACTCAAAAAAAGGCATTTGGGAGCCAAGTCCTCCCACTGACAAAGGCACTGAGTGTCTTTAGCCTCAAGTAATGTCTCCAGAAGAGAACCGAGATCCCGTACACGGTCTCCAAAAGCACTGGTGGAACGGTTTCCACATGGCAAGCACCTCCCCTTTATCCCCTACCCAAAATTAGGAGGAGCTGGGCTTCACCCCAAGGGCACACTCTTCCTTCCAAAGGGGCTGGAGGAAGCCACGGCACGAACCTGTCAGCTACGTAGAGGTTCTGTGGTCAGGGCTTTGTAATCTTTGGCCCCACTGGGAAAGTGCCTCATAAATCCCCTAAATGAAAGGTTTGCAGAGCGAGGCGAGAGCTGTTATTAGACCAGCTGGTAGATCTGGAAGTGGACAAGAGTTTTGGCTGCTCAGTGACCAGAAGAAGGGCTTTTCACAGAAGTAGACATAGTGTTTTCCAGACAACCAGGTGAGAAGTACTATTTTTCCCCTACCAAACTTGGTCTCTTATTCCTTACATCAGGAATGGAAGGTCTGGACTACCAGTTGGTCACCTTTTTTTTTAGTAATTAAACTTTACTAGTTACCTGTACTTTACTGAGAATTTCAACCAAATTACCTACTGATTTTCCTCTTTTTATATAACTGTATAAAAATCTGACTTGGACTGAGAATTGCGTGTCCCACTGGACAGAATAATTAAGGTGAACAGAAAAAACGCGTGAAGACCGTATTTTTAAAGTGAGTAGGGGGAAATATGGAAATAGATCCACTTCAACCTGGGTAAGGTTTGCCAAAGCATCAGGATTTTACACAAAACCTTTCCTGTTCTGTTTTAATTGGGCTCAATATTTTCCAGCTGCTGGTGCGTCTCAAAAGAAACCAATGTCAGTTGTCCTCCTTCACTCCCATATTTCAGTGAAGCTGAAAGACGCTTTCCAAACTGTTTCCGCTCCCAGCAAAATTCTCTGTAGGACAAACGGTGTCCAAACAATGCAGAGAAGGAAACTCCTGTGTGACCTTGGAGCCATTATTAGGCTCAGGTAAAGATTAGGAGGACAATATACGACTTCCCGTCAGGAGGAGATGAGTCTCCATGGACATGACCCATGATTTTCCTTGTGAGGTCTGAGCTAAATCAGGCGAGGTTTTGCTTGCCTTAACTGATGGTTCCTCAGCAAGAGAGGAATCTAAACCCAACAAGAATTTCCAAAGGGTCGCTGCTTTTCACCTGTCCCTTGAGTTTGTGAATGACTGCTTTGGGTGCAACACATCTTCATCCCTGCTCTTTCCATTCCAAGCAGCTCATTCCAACGCACGCTGCATCAGGCAATGCTTCAGATCATCCACACGGACCTCGGAAGGAAGTGTTACGACCTAAGGGAGGGAACACCACAGACCAAACAATCCAGCTCCGTGTAGAACAACGGTTAGATAGATGTCTATCCAAAATCATTGCCCTAAATACATACATCAACTCGCTGCGTGAAGCAAACCAGGTGGCAATTCATCCCCAACCAATGCATTGATCTCCGAGGCAGCCGTGTCCTGCTTAAGAAGGCCTCCTGCAAGCCCTGGATGAGAGGAGCAGCCATCCCACCCCACGTGCACAGCGTGTAGGCTGCTGTTGTGATCGTCGCTGGCACCAGCTCGGCCTTGGCACAACAGACCAAGCCACACCTGAACCTGTTGAGCTGGCTCCAGAAGCAGCTGCGTGTCCAGAGGTGTTCACGCATCCTGCGGATGAAGGATGGAGTTTCCTGTGATACCTCCCTCTTCCCTGCAGTGAGTTGGCCTTGCTCTTGGATGTGCCCGGGTAGCTTCTGCTCCGGTCCTTTGCAAGAAACAGCAAAACAGATCCCAAAGTGAGTGGACCAAAGGGTTGGTTCAACCAACATCCTTCCCACAGAGACAGGTTATCACAGAATCTGCTGGGGAGGGGAAGCCTTCAGGGGCTCTTCAAACAGCCAAGAGTCAACTTGGCTTTTGTTGGGACGCAATTAAATTTGTCTTAAAAATCACAAAAAGTTATTCCTGTAAAATGGACTGCCTGGGCTTCTTGTAGAGCTGTTGGAGCAAGCACAGAACATCCACCTGTTGTTCCTCCCATGCAGAACAGTCCATGAAGCAGGTGATGATGTTCCACCCCTCTGGAGAAGCCTTCCTGGATGGTGTCAAGCCATAGAACCATTTAGGTGGGGAAAAACCTTCAAGATCATCTAGTCCGACCATCGACCCTACTCTACCAGGTCCACCACTAAACCATGTCTCTATTTCCCCTCTACAGGCCATAAGGGAAACTGAGGAGCTCACTCAACTCCCGGCTTTCAGGTGGTGACAGTCATGCAAGTTGAGCCACCCTCCATCAGAGCCACATCACAGGGGCTGCACCAAGGACTGACGTTTTCAAACCACGAAGCCAGTTCACCAACAGACCCAAACTTTGGCTCTTTGAGCACAACTGGGGCAGGAACCCGCCGGCCTCCACAACTCTCGTCTATGGCCATCCACCTCCAGTCAACCCAAACCATACGTGGGGGCAATAAATTCCAGTGCTTAAGCTCGTGCTCGAGGAAATGCCTCTACATTCTTGCAGGACCATTTTGATCAGTAGAAAGCCTAAATGACTAAAGTCCTGCAGATGTCTCAGGAAAAAGATCTGGCTACTTTTTCATCGCTGCCAAACAGACACCAGGCATCTTTACAAGCCACCTTGGCAGAGCAGAGGCTGGATAAATAAGCACAGTGATTTACTTATTGCTATCAAATAACTGCTGCCCACCAGTACAGCGGACACACAGCAGTGTAGTACACCCCTACGTTAATAAGTACAGTACTTAGATTCATTAGGTCGCCAGATAAAGTAAATAGAGATGCACACACGGGCTGAAATAATAGAACTTGATCTCTAGTTGCCTAAATACCTGCATAATTAGGACCTTAAGTCACTTAGAAAATGGGACTGAGATCAGACACACAAAAACGTCTTTCATCCCACAGACTTTCATTTTCTCCCACCTTCCCCCACAGGGGCTGATGATAAACCTTCTTCTGCAGCCAGTGCGGGCACTAAGAGATTCTGAGGAGAGAGGAAAAGGAAGACAAGTGTCAAAAACCTTGTAATGGCAGGGAAAAAAAAAAATAAAAAGGTGAAACGCTACTGTTCTACCAAAGGTTTATGCTACTTTAATTGTGAGGTTCCTCAGCTTGAAGAGCACCTTGCCTGCAAGAACATATTGTCCTGATTATACAGGTGGGAGTGGGAAGGTGATCCCACAGCTGGGATCTACAGTAGATAGATCAGACGGAATTTCCCTCACCCAGACCTACATCTGGAAGAGACTGAAAGCTGCTATTAGACCACAGGAAAAAAAAAAATCCCCCTCCCAGGGCATGTTCAGATTTACACGAGTTGTTGATCCTTCGTAGTAAAACAGAGAAGCTTCCCAATGAGGAGACTATAATTGGAGGAGGTCTGCGAAGCCCCTAGGACGGGATGGCTCTGTCCTGCATCGGCTGATGTAAGTGGGTGCTGAGTTCAGCTGGTTGGGAGCATTTTGGAGGGTGGGGTTGGGGGGAAAATGCTCTTTTGCCTTTGGTAAACAGAATGATTTTGGGGAGGTGCTGGGGCCAAATTGCGGGAAAGCAGGGTGGAGGCTGGGCACGGAGGTGAGGGGGCAGAGCCGGCCGCTCCAGACAACCTGGGCTCCATGGGTGGGTAAGGAGGGACTTGGCACAGGACCTGTCACTGGCTTCTCCATAATCCGGAAGGAAGCGACCGGTGGACCACAGTGTTTCCCATGGTGAGAAGCAACAGCGCAGCTCCGCTGGCACGGGAGTGATTTCCTTTTGAGTGGAGGAAGAACAACAAGTAGAACAAAGTGGAGACCTCCTGGCCAGGGGCAGCACAGCCTGACCTGCTGGAGGCTGGAACCAAGTGCTGGGCTCCTCAGCGCAGTGACAGCAAGGCACGCTAAGGGGACTAGGAGCGGGAAGCGGCGGAAAACCTGTGAGGAGCAAGGAGAGCTGCCCATGGAGCTACCAACATCTCCTTGACCAGGAGCCCACATGGTGGCTTTAGCTTAGACCCATGACTGCAAGAAAGCCAGGGTCTCCCTGGAGTGGGAAAAGTCCCCGTCTCCCAGGGGGAGGTCCCTTCCCACAGTGGTCTTGCCTGTGCGAGACACTTTGAGCGGGGAGAGGGGTGGGCTGTGACAAGGTTTGATTTTAGTCTCAGGTCTGGACCAGCAGGTATTCTTCTACCACAAACCAGAGTATTACTGTGCTTTGTAATCCCGTTAACAAATGACTAATGGCTATTTTAATAAATGGCTAATTATTCTGGGTTAACAGGAAGGTAAACAAGTCAATAACTTACTTGTAAACGCCTATAATATTAAATTATCTCTTCAGAAAATACTAATCATAATTATGATATCTGTTAATCTCTTATTTCCCCTACAAGAATGTGAAAGTATCAATTCAATATAAAGTGTGAAAACAGTGAAGTAATTTTTCTTTTGCTGGTGTTATCAACAGCTACGGTGAGTGGATGAAGTAAAAGCTTATTCCTTTTTTTTTTTTTAAACTTTATTGGCTAACCTAGTGCAAAATACCTTGCTCTCTGATCCCTGAGATCTCTTAAAGGCTGAGCAAGTCCTGGTTCCTCCATGCATGGCAAACCTGCAGCTGATGCCCTCCAGCTGGGGCGTGAGGTGCTGCAGCAAGGCAGAGATGAAATCTCCAAAGGGTTTCGGGAGGAGGAGAGATGCGGCCTGCAGGGGGGAAGAAGAAAAAAAAAAAAAGGGAAAGAAAAATGAGCGTGAAGAGGAAAGTGGGTTGAACTTTAGGTTAAATGCACCAGGTGTCAAGAGGAAACAAGGCTTTTTTCTGTGTGGCTGCTGCCAGCAAAAAAATTAATCAATGTACATGGCACCTGTGATATAAACAGGAATAATATTAGGGCAGCTTCGTGATCAAGATCTAAGTGGGAATAAGCAGAGGGAGTTGCTGAAACTTCAGGAATCGGCATCAGCGATCAGTGCTCCCAGGAACGGCCAGAGGGTTTGGGACTTGGGGCGCCGCTTCTAGGAGAAGCCCGGGACAAGCAACTGAACCACGCACAGTTCGGCCATGACCCATGGCAGGTATCCAGGCGTGGTGGGATCTTATCCTTCCCACTTTTACAAAAACCTAAGGAAATGCAAGAAAAGCCTTCCACGCTCAGCAGATCAGTCTTTCATCAGTAGACAGGGAAGATGTAGCTCACTTGATCAGAACACGGAGGTGGAGAACACGCTAAGAGGGCTACGGCAAGCATCAAAAGGCACTGTTTATGATGGAGAACAATTTTAATAACATCCCTTCCCACAGGAAGTTGAAACAGCTGGAAATAATTCTGGCAGATGTTCAGAATCCGGTAAACAATGTGATTACCAGCCTACAAAAGAAGTGGGTCCCAGTGCTACCGTCTCCAGGCAGAGTGTCATCACAGATGGGAGGTTCACCACACCCAGTCACACTTTGGTATCACCTGGGGTGGCCTCCCCATTGGCTTCGAGCTGATAATTAGTCCAATCAAGGTCAGACTTCGTGATCAATTGAATAAATCACTCTTCTGAGTTATTGGAACCTCAATTGCTGTCATTAGCTCTGCAGCAGCAATAACAGCATGCACAGGACAACAAAACAGGTGGACAAAAGGCAAAGCAACACAAAAAACACCAGAATTTTGGTAATTCCCAGACTAGAGCTCCTGCCCAGCAAGGGAAAGGTCTGAAGAAGAGTCACCTGGTGTAGATATCACATGCTGCCCAACTCTGAAGGGAGGTATTTTGGCTAATCCAGCCATTTAGGCTCTTTGCAGAGCTGGTGAAGAGAGACCACCACCTCCAGAGGGCAATTCCCTCTCTGGAGAATCCATCCTGAAAGGCATCTTTCTTTCCCCACATGACAGCAAAGCTGATGCCCTGGTTTCAGCTGGGATAGTGTTAATTTTCTGCCTACTTGGATGTGGTTTGGCTTGAGTGTGAGGATAATGCTGAGAACACGTTTAGTTGTTGATAAATAGAGTTTATATTAAGTTAAGGACTTTTTCAGCTCCCTGTAGAAGCTGGGAGCGGGCACAGACAGGACAGCCAGACAAAGGACTATCTCTACCATAGATGTCATGCCCAGCATTTAAATGGGGGTTGACTGGGGCAGGAATCCATGATCACTGCTCGGGATAGGCTGGGCAACCGATCATTGGATGGTGAACAATTGCATTACTTTATTCTGTATTTTTTTTACCATTATTATTTGATCCTGCATTACTGTTCTATTAAACTGTATCTCAACCCACGAGTTTTCTTTCACCTTTTTCTCCCTGGTGCACCTGGGGGGAGTGAGGGGTTCTGCCAGGTGTATTGTGCACATCCACAGCCTCAGATGAGCCACAATCCACCAGTCTGCCCTGGGTTCACAATGGTCTGACTGGTGCCAGGTGCAATGAGGACCAGCAAGTGAGTTCAACACAAAGGTACAAGATGTCGCAGCCATTCATCCTCCCAACAGACCTCCCTGTGCACAGGACACCACCCGCTTGAAGGTGCACATCATAGAATCATATATGGTTAGAGTTGGGAGCGACCTTAAAGCTCATCCAGTGCCAGCCCCTGCCATGGGCAGGGACACTCCCACCGGAGCAGGTTGCTCCGAGCCCTGTCCAACCTGGTCTTGAACCTCCAGGGATGGGGCAGCCACAGCTTCTCTGGGCAACCCCGGCCAGGGGCTCCCCACCCTCACAGCCAGCAATTTCTGCCCAATGTCCCATCCAAATCTTCCCTCTTCCAGTTTAAAACCATTCCCCCTCATCCTATGGCTCCACTCCCTGCTCCAGAGTCCCTCCCCAGCTTTCCTGGAGCCCCTTTCAGACACTGGCAGGGGCTGGAAGGTCTCCCCGGAGCCTTCTCTTCTCCAGGCTGAACCCCCCCAGCTCTCCCAGCCTGTCCTCCCAGCAGAGGGGTTCCAGCCCTCCCAGCATCTCCGGAGCCTCCTCCGGCCCCGCTCCAACAGCTCCGTGTCCTCCTGCTGGTGGGATGCCCAGAGCTGGAGGCAGCACTGCAGGGGGGGTCTCACCCCAGAGGAGCAGAATCAACAAGTCTTACCCAAATCACACTGCTTTCAACTCTTCCCGTGCCAGAAGAAGTCAACCATGTACAAGGGTTTTAAGTGCAGTGATTTATTGTCACATGGAACCCCAGATGAGGCCATCAGCCACCTGTGCTATGTACTGCACCAGCAAAACCACCCACACATCGTCACCAAAATCCCTTTGGAGCCACAGATCTGCTGGCTCTGTACCTTGCAGGGAGATAAGCTGCTGACACTTTGCAGTAAAGAGGAATTTACATCTGCATTTTATGCATTTAAAATCTTTTCTGAGCCCTCTAGTGGTTCTTGGCATAGTCTGGGCTTCAAAAACCTAACTACCCCTCAATGTCACATCCCACCAGAAGCCTTTAGAAGAGAAACAGTCCAAAAATTGCAGCTCCTACCTTTAAAACAAAGGAGGCAACGTTTTTGTTGAGGATCTCGGTTTACTCCTTCTCCAGCACTTGCACCTTCTGGACCTTGGGGTCAACATCTAGACCGAGGGCTGCCAGGAAGTCTTGGTTCAGGGTGACTTCTTGGACACCAACAGATGTGCTGGAGGGGAGCTAACATTTTTTTTTTTTTTCAACAAACACCCTGTTTTCCCCTAAAGGGATTGGCCACACCACCTTAGCAGCACTCAGCACCAAAGCACCCTCCCAGCTGAGAGCTTCCAACCTGTGGGAAACGCTCCTATTCCCAATATTTCTGGAGAGATTTGTACTGCAAAGCCACAGAAACCAGTCCTTTCTCAGCCCAAGAGGTTTCAAGCAGGCTCTGGGGGCTCTACCATAATGCCAATAGCTGCCCTCGCTCTCCCTCAGCTGCTTTACTGCAAAGGGACAAAGCTGGGGCACAAAACCAGCCCTTCTAAGAGAGGATCTGGGTATTTCCTCTTTATATGTCTGCGAGGCACCGGGCTTGGGCGGAGAGGTGAAAATAAAGCAATGGGAGCCAGCTGAAGGGCTTGGCTCCCTGGCTGCCGGCCCAGCCTTTGCTCCAGCAGATTTCAAACACCTGTGGAGGCACCAGAAATCTGGAGAACTCAATTCTAGGGACTTCAGAGAGTGGTTTTGTGGGGGGTGGAGAGGAGGAAATCTGAGGACCTCCAGGACCAGCACAAAGTGTCTGTCCTAGTCTGGGATAAGGACCAGTTCCTGTTCCAGTTGATTCTGGCCCCGTATCAAACCCTCTGAAGATCAAGCAAGGCAAAGAACCTGCAGCTCAGACAGATCGGCCGCAAACACACCTATTGGCGAACGCAACACACCCCTTGTCCTCTTGTCTTTCACCAGGCTGTCACCTGCGAGCGATGACTGTGCTAAGAATGGAGCCGGTCCTTCCTTTAGGTAGTGGTTTTCTACACAACCTGAAATTCCCATCTCCGCCTCACCTGTAATTTATGGGACAGGCAATTTGTCATGGGGCTGGAGGACAAGAGCGAGTGGCAGTGTCCCTTGCACGGGCTGCAAGCCCTCTAGTGGCATCCTGTGGCCCCATCTTCACCAGGTCTACCCAGCAAGCCCTGGTCCCCAGGCTACGGGAGATGCAGACTTGCTTCAACCTGTACTTCTAGTCAAGAGAGGATGTTGCTGTGCCATGTTGTGCCATGCCATGCCATGCCATGCAATGTCATGCCATGTCACATCATGTCATGTCATGTCACGTCATGTAGACTTTCTGCTAGGCCTGATGGGCACCAGCAATATAAAAGGTCAGAAAATGGGAATGGTGGGGCCATGAGTCTAAACCTAGAGGAGCATCAGCTCGTTCTTAGGGTAGAGTCAGTGAGTTTGGGAGCAAGATGAAGGGCAGAGAGGCGCCAGCACCCAAGCCAGAGTGGGGCTGAGGAAGAAGAGGAGGAAGGGTTGCTGCCAGCACCAGACACAGACAATGGTTGGTTGCCATAAGTTCTGCACATCCCATTCCACCTCTCCCGGCTTTAGCTGAGAGAGCAGTGGGTGAAGCGGGGCCAGGAGGCAGCTGGAGGTGCACCACATCCACATCACTCAGGTCACCTGGCTGCGTGGGAGCAGAGCATTTGTTCGGAGACGCCTAAGACAGGAGCAGCGTGGGATTTGCCTGCAGCTCATTGAGCACTCGCACGGAGGAACGGGCCTGACATGGAACAGGGAGGAAAGGCTGGGATGAAAAGCACTTGACTGTCGGCACAACCTCCACAACTGGAGATGAGGTGAATATTCACTTAGGTGAAGGGCTCAAATCCTCCTGTCAAGCCCTAGATGGTGCTTTAGGACACGGACTTCTTCGGATCACAGCAAGATTACCCATGCTGGCACAAGACATCCCTGGAGACCAACAAGACTCAGTCCCTCATGGCGAATCCAAGGCAAGAGCAGCCAGGATCCAAGGAGGCAAGGAAGGAGGTGGTTTAGCACCTGGATGGAAGGAATGGGAGCACAGCTTTCAAAGACAAATGGAAGAGCTCCGCTTTGCTTAGCTAAGTTTCTTTGGCAGCTGCGTAACTTTAGGGGTGTTTCTCGATGTGTTTGTTTACAGAAGCTTTTAGGTCTTTGACCGCTGGGTTTTAAAACTCCTTCCAAGCCCAGATGCCTCGTGGTCATTGCTGCTTTCGTGATCTGCTTGTTTCAGTCTCTCTTTAGAAGGTCACTGGGTTTTCCAGTGAGTATTTGAGCAATTTAGACAGGTCAAGTTGGAGGTGAGCAAGCTGGGGGTCTTGCGGCTGCTGTTCGAAGTGTAGACGAGGGAGCAAAGGATGCTGATTTCCCCGCTGAACCTCCTATGACCTCTCTGCACCTCCCTTCCGATGCCCTGAATGTCTCATCCTTCAGGGTCACGCAGGACTCCAGCTGCTCAGGAGATGCATGCCACGTGCACGACAGCGTCCAGGACGCGGAGGCAGATTACCTCTCGGGAGACAACGTTCCCATCCTTCCAGCAAAGCGGTGACCCCTCATAAAAGCCAATGTTTCCTGCTTACCAGCTGCTCGCTGTCATACCCAGCACAACCACAAAGTGGGTGAGTCTCCTCCATATTTGCACAGTGGCCAACCCAAGGGAAGCAATCTTGGTAGCTTCTGAGGCCCTCCCACAATAAACACTATTAGTAACAATTAAAAACTCATTACAGCTCTAATTACAGCCAATATAAAGCCACCTGGATTCATTCCCCAATAAGCTCATAAAATAATGCGCCTATTATTCTTCTTTCAACGTTCTAATGCAAAGAATATTGCACCACTCATGCCCTGAACCGGGTCAGATGATAGACATCTACCAGCTCTCCTCTCCTTCCAGCAGCTCCCTGCGCACAGCAGTCTCGATGTCCGGGGCTGCCTTGACACTCAACAAGTCTTGACATTCCTCCAGCACGTGGCCAAGCTCCTCTTTGGCTCCGCTGAGGGCTCTGCCGCATTCATCCAGGGGGCTTTTGTCTTTGTTGAGGGTGAGATCTCCTTTGCGTTCCACCTCAACAATGCTCGGTGGAAGCAAGGGTGCTGGGAGTCCCACCAGCTGGGACCCAACTGTCCTCTGAGCCGTAGGGCATCCAGACACTGGTGGTCTTGCACTAAACCGGGCAGTGACTGGGCAGGCCAGCAACCCCAGGCTGTGTCTCACGACCCCCTGTTACTCGAACTGAGTGATGGAGCCTCGGAGGCAAAGGCGAGGAGGAAGGCTTTGGCCATCCCCCTTCGAATTCCAACTTCTACAATCCAGAAATGATCTGAAAATGCAGGCAGGTTCTCATCAGCCCACAGAAGACTCCTGGGGGCAGGTGTTGTACTAACACAGCCAGAGCGTGTCCTTCTCTGAAGAAAACCAGAACTTAGAAACCAACAAAATACATATGTAATCTGTATTTTTTATCCTCCGTGTCCAAAATGGCAGCAGCTCTACCATAAAGTATTGAAGAGTTGTCATTGCTTGATCCTGCTGAGGCTGTCTCACAAGTAAATTCACTCATTTTAAGTAAAACAGGCCCCGTCGCTGCAAATATGTGTTTATTTTTACACTAGTGCCCCATGGAGCAGATGAAGGGGCGTCCAGTCACTGGGCTGTTACCATCTTCCCTTCAAGTATGATGCACTTGAGCAATTAGCATTTCTCCCTTTTTCATGAGCGCAGCAGATGGGACAGATAAACTCCGGCACCTCCGAGTTACAGCCTGGCCCCTCTCCAGAAAAAACTCGGGGAACTTCTAAAAAGCCTGTGGTTTTCTGCAGGATGACGCCCGCGCCTTTGGCTTCCCGGCTTTCAACACACCGGAGATCTTCCCCCTCTCTGCCGTCCTCCCATGGAAGTCCCCAGGAAGGCTCTGAGCCCTTGCCCTGCACTGATCCGTACCTGTCCTTGGACTCTTCGCTGGGATGAGGAGGTAGGAGATGGCTTCTTGGTCTCTCCCATCCCAACCTATAAATTTGAGTCAGAAATGTCACTGTTTGTTCAAGCAAGAGAATAAGGTGTATTATAGCCGGCTATAAACATCAGATTAAGAAGTCGGGTGTGTCAGCTGAAAGAATATTTGGGGGAAAATAAGAAAAGTGGCAATGAAAGTAGCGCTAGTTCAAGTAAGAACTATAATTTCTTCCTTGTTTGTTTTGTTCCTTTAGCTGGCAAGGTCCCTGCGATACGGATCTTCTCCATTTCCCGGCTTTTAGCTGACAAACACCGGGACTGCAGCGGGATGATGCGCACACTTCAGTACAGTCAGGGTTGATTCACCTACGGGTCTGGCTCTCGCTCCTCCCAATGCCGGAGAAGAATCCAGCCAAGCATTAATCAGGTTAATTTGGTTGCAATGGGCTGTTATTTAGAGAGGGCTAATGACTAACCTGGCTGGGCAACCTGGAGTTATAATAGCAGGTTCGAGGCTGTGTCTCATACTTTCACGCTGCTTTTTCTCATGAGTAATTTGTGTCCATGTAGCATCTTCAGGCCTTCCCACCGCTCTCCAGTGAGGTGCCAGTGCCCGTGTAAGAGCCCTGCTCATCAGGTAGATGGTGCTGCTTGTCCTCGTGCCAGCCAGGCGTGGAGGATGACCACCCTTCATCGGTGCATCAACCACCCTCTGCAGACCTGTCGCTGGTGTCCTCCCCCATCGAGGCCTCCAGGGCACCTGGGTGGGAGCTCCAGGCACCATCAGGACTGAGGCGCTCCGTGGTGGTGACGGGTTGGCTGCGTGTTCTCTTGGGATGACAGCTATGCTGAAGACTGGCACTAACTGCCGCGTCCCAATGGCCATGTTCGAACTGCCACCTCCCAACGGCAGTGGTCAGACCACCCCAGGCCAACTGCCACATCCCAACTGTCACGTTCAAACCGCCACATCCTGGTGGCCTTGCTCAAACCTGCTCAAACCACCCTGTCCTAACGGCTGCGTTCAGTTTACCAAGTCCAACTGCCACATCCCCACGGCCGTGTTCAAACCACCCACTCCAACTGCCACAACTGCCCTGTTCGGACCACGACGTTCAAACCATGGTTTGACTGGTTCAAAACAGACAACCGCGTACACACGGCCGCCATTCATTGGCACGTCCCAACCCCAGTGTCCCCACCGGTGGCCCTGCCTGCCTTGCTCCTGAGCTGCCCATCAACCAAGGGCTGGACACTTCATCCTGCTACACTTGGGGCGAGTGCCATCTCCCCACCTCATGGCCACCGGGTTGACATGGCGCGTTCCCTTCCTGTGCCACACTCCTCACAGCCGTGGCTCTCCCACCCTGTGGAGAGACGCAGAGTCTACTGTGGAGAGGTAAGACGGCACCTCCTAAGAGGAGAGAGAAAGGCCACCTTCCTCCTCCTCACCTCAACTGGGCAATTCATGGTGCTCAGTGGTTTGCACCGTAGGACGGGGCACCATAGGCATTGCCCTTCCTTAGAGAGAATCGCAAAGTGTGTTTTCCCTCCCCTGGGGACCGTTAAGTGACAAGACAACACAAAGATATCTTTTCATCTGTCTGCTGTTTATTGGTAATGAAAGAACTCGGCGGAAAGGGGTGCTGGTAGAAAGCGACCATGCAGTAGGGTTCACGCGACAGAAGGTTTACGATAAAGCCGTGCATACGTCAAATGTGAAGGAGAAGAGGGAAAGGAATCTATAAAATATTAAAGCTGCCAAAGTACTCCACCGAGGGAAGGTGGACATCTCCAGAGACCTTTTTCTCCCTCCTAAATCTGACTATGAGACATGATCACGTTTCTTCTGCTCACATGAATTCCCGATATAGCTGAAACAAGCATGTGGCTACCATGTAGGACCCGCGGCAGTCGCGAGGGGAACATGGCCATTGAAAAAGAGACCTTAAAAAGTGAAAGGAAAGAGCAGCTTTATCCACGCTCCTCCTCAGCCAGCGCAGCAGCCCGGGGTAGCAGCGAGAAGCGCAGTGAAAGATGCTGGGAGGAGCCCTGCAGTCCCTGGTACCCACAGGGGAGGTGTCTCATCCCTGGAGATCGGTGGGGCTCGGAGAGGAGCCAGGCTCTGCCCGCAGGACGGTGTTTCACTGCAGATCTCCCCTTGGGTGGGGTGATTTAAGGAGGTTGTGAGCTCTAAGGGAAAGAGTTCGTTTCTTTGCTGGGTACTGGCTGAGGGTGGAAGGGGCTGTGCTGCTGGCTGGAGAGAGGAAAAGGTGCTTCTTTCCTTGGAGGCACTGAGGTCGGGGCTCAGTATTTTACACCTGAAGTTTTGACCGTTGTGGTCGTGACACATCTCCGCACAGAGGAGGATCCACCCCCTGAGACGAAGTTGCCACCTCCAGAGCTGCACATCCTTCCGCTGCCGGAAGAGAAGCCGCCGCTGAGGATTCCTCCTCCCATGCCACAGCTGCCTCCGATGATACTTCCTCCTCCGACCGCACACACTCCTCCTCCCATGCCACTGCCAGCTCCAAAGCCACCAGCTCTGCCTCCAGCAATGGTGGTTCTGCCTACCACGGCTGCAAAAGAGAAGGACAGGCTCACCGGACACCAAGTGGCAGCCTGGGAACCCTCATGAAACCCAGGGTGAGAGCCATTCTGCAGAGAAGGAGACATACAGATACTTACAGACATTGACGTTGGACGGGTTATCTCCACAGAGCCTGTGCGGAGAGAAGAAAGAAGTTGTAAATCTAACAGAATAGACAGCAGTCAAGCTCCATGCAATTTCCCAAGTACTCCTTTCATTTCCTGTTTCAGTTAACATCTATCAAAACCACCGAGAAACATTCCCTGTGGGGACCTCGTTTCTTTTTTGGGCTTAAAATATTTGGAAAAGAAGAAAGTAAATCAGATTCCAACATTAAATGAGTTCTGAGAGATGATTAAACCTCACTTTGTCCCACGGAAAGACAGTACTTTGGTCAAGCCAACCTGACAGCAGATCTCACCTGTTCTCCTCTCCCTCCAGCAGCTTCCTGTACATGGCAATCTCCACGTCCAGGGCAATCTTGATGTTCAGCAGCTCCTGGTACTCCTTCAGCAAGCGAGCCAGCTCCTCCTTGTCTTTGCTCAGGGCACATTCCAGCTCTTCCAGTTTCCTCCTGGCATCCTTGAGGGCCATCTCACCCCGCTCCTCGGCCTCAGCAATTGCTGACTGCAGCTGCTGGTTCTGAGAAAAGGAAAAGCAGTTCCTCAGTTCCCTTCTCACATCCTCCACTGGAGCAGCCCTCACGGCACAAATTCCTTGGGAAATAGGCAGGAACCATCCATCTCCTCCAAAGGACCTCAGTTTCAATGCCTGCACTTCCCTCACACTGTCCTTCGCTGAGGTATGACCCAGCCTGAGGCCATCATGCAAGAACATGCTGAGGAACCCCCTACCTGCTTCTTCACGTTCTCAATCTCAGCCCGCAGCCTCTGGACATTCCGGGTCAACTCTTGGATCTCTATCTTGGTGTTGCGCAGGCTGTCCCCGTGCCTTCCAGCAGTGCTCTGCAGCTCTTCGTACTGACGGCATTGAGACAAAGGGACCCATCAGTGACACAACCCAATGAAACCTCAGGCACTTCCCTTGCTCTGTGGCAAGGGAGCCAGGGATCAGCAAAGACTTTCACCGTGTCCTGACAGTTTCCCAACTCACCCTGCTCTGGTACCAAGCCTCAGCTTCAGCCCGGCTGTTCTGAGCAATCTGCTCGTACTGACGCCTGACCTCCTCGATGATGCTGTCCAGATCCAGGTGGCGGTTGTTGTCCATAGACACCACCACGGACAGGTCCCGGCTGATTGTCTGCATCTGAGCCAGCTCCTACAACCAAGACAGGCAGCCCAAGTGACTCTCAAGCCTAAATCGCCACGGGCACCCAGGCCAACCTCAGGGTCTTTGGCCACCACAAACCTCATTTCAACTTCAGCCATCAAAAAGTAAGAGACAGCTCTTACCTCCTCAAAGATGTATCTCAGGAAGTTGATTTCGTCGGTCAGAGCTCCCACCTTGGCTTCCAACTCCACTTTAGTCATGTAGGCACAGTCCACATCCTGCAGGAAAGACCACACAGGTAGACAAGAGCTTCCTCTCATCCCACAAGAGCTCTTGGCAGCCAAGGTCTCCTGTTGGAAGCTGCCTGTCTTGCTGCTGCCTCCCTTCACCATCTTTGCTGCCTGTCCCTCCATGCCCCCTTTCCTGGTGCCTCTGTGACTCACCTTCTTCAGCACCACAAACTCGTTCTCAGCAGCCGTGCGCTTGTTGATTTCTTCTTCATACCTGTTGAAGGGGACAAGACAGGATGAGTCTCTTGGACCGCTCACCAGTCAACCAGTGGAACCCCCCTTCCCTCCCTGGTGACCTCCCTCCCGTTTCTCCAGAGCTCCAGAGCAAAGGGAAGGCAGTGTGGGAATGTCCAAGCTGGCTTAGCTCTCCTGCCTGGCTGCTCCCATCTGCCTTAGTCCGGCATCGCACTTACTTGGTTTTGTACTCCTCCACGTACTGCCGCATGTTCTGCAGCTCCGACTCCAGCTGGCCCCTCTGGCCCAGGAGAGACTCCAGTCTCCTCCTCAGGTTCTGGATGTAATTCTCAAAGATGGTGTCGAGGTTCTTCCTTGGCCCTGATGGCCCTTGCTGTTGGAGGAGCTCCCACTTGGTGGAGAGGACCTTGTTCTGTTGCTCCAGGAAACGGACCTGAAACCCACAAAGGCGGGTGTGAGATATTGACCCAGGTAGACACCAGACTGCTCAAACCTCCTGCTTATTTGTGAGGCCACGGGAATCATTTCCCAAATGCCCACCAGAACCACAGCTAGTTGAAAGCCAAGTTTCCAAAAGGAGGATTCCGCTCTTCTTTCTCTTCTTTTTACAGTTTTCCTTGAATTTCTCTTATTTTAACCTCCTACATTTCTGTTCTTTTTTTGTTTTCTACTTGAATGATGACATCCCATATTTACAGATTATTGTAATTTCTAATTGCAAATTTTGACCCACATTGAGTTGCCATCACTTCAGAACGTTTCGTTCCTTCCAGCGAATGAAATCCCAGATGCCTCAATATCGGAGGACATCCCTCTTATCAGCTACATCTAGTATCCAATACGTATGTCATATATTAAAAAAAGCTCTGGAGCATGTTTATATCCAATGTTCTCCCAGTGCAGAGAGTCTAAAGGAGACTCATCGGTACTTGAGCTGAAATAAGGAGCAGCCAGGAATTAATTGTCAGCTCATTCCAACATTCCAAGTTCCTTGGAAAGAAACTATCCTTGAATCAGGACAGACTTATTTGAACCAGGACAGACTTAAAGAACTGCTTAGGATAATTGGGTATATCATGATCACTTTGGCCCGACTGCACAGAGAGCACTAGAGAGAAAAGCTAAAGAAGACTTTGGATCAACTAAACCTAGAGAAAGTCCTTTGGTTTCTCTACAGATGCAAAATTTTTACATTTCCTTAGGAGGACTCACTGACAACCCTACCAGCCTTCCAGACCTGCCAACACTGAGCTGAGAAGGGCGGTATTTCCCTCTCCACAGCACAGGAAAGTTCCTCTGAGTCCCCATTCCCAAGCAAATCCAGCTGCAGCCTCTCACCTTGTCAATGAAAGAGGCGAACTGATTGTTAAGAGTCTTGATTTGTTCCTTCTCCTGGCACTTCACTTGTTGGATCTGAGGATCAATATCAACATGGACCGGCCGCAGGAGGGTCGGGTCAACCTGCACTGGCTGGATGCCTCCAGGGAACCCAGGACCACCTCTCACAGGGCCACCAAAGCTGCCTATTCCTCCACCAATGACACCTCCTCCAATGCTGCCAAATCCTCCTCCATAGCCTCCACCAAAGCCACCAATTCTACATCCGTATCCACCGCCATAAGAGCCACCCATGGAAATTCTTCCGCTGCCACCCATGTTATGGAGGCTCCTGCTGCTAAAACCTCCACAACGTCCGCTGCCTCCAATTCCCCTGGATGTGGAGAACGAGCTATAGCTGATCCTGCTTCTGCCCCCACTTCCTCCAAAGCCACCACCGACGGCAGAGCAAGAGCTGTATCCCCTTTTGCTTCCGCCTCCGAAGCTTCTGCAGGTCGACTGCCGAGACATGGTCGTTCCTTCCGAGCAGAGTTGAGGAGCGCAGAATGACCAACGGGGATGAGCGCAGAGAGAACTGTGCGCAGTCTTCTCTGGCTCCACAGCTTCAGGCATTGCCTTTTATCTGTTTCTGGAGGTGGGCTGGGTCTACAAGGGCGTGAAGAGGAAACAAATTTACTGTCTTCATCAGCTTGGTGCGGTTAACAGATTTTTGCCAAATTGTTGACTCCACCCAGAAATACGCTTTGCAATGCAGAAGAGAATAAAAGAGCAAGAGCACTGAAACAGGTCTCAATGAGTAAGTGGACTCTCATATCTTTACGGCATCTGGAAAAATATGTTTTACAGCGATGTAGTCATGTTCTTCCCTCCTCCCACTTTTCCATCCACTCTTAATGATTTCGCAGTTTGTCTGGATCTGGATCTTCTGCACCAACGCTCGACGTCATGCAGGCATTTGAGGGAAAAACAACTAGAGCGAGACTTTCACAATTCCCCCAAGCACACCCCAAATCTCCTTCTTAAGCGGAAAATTGCTGAAGGCTTTCCAAGCAGCAGTTTCCCAGTGCAGAGCAAGAAAACCACACATTAGCATTTAACAACGGTCAGCATTTCTTTTTTATCTGTGAAGGAGGTGCTTCGTTTCTCGCCTAAGAGCACCAGTTGGGATGGCAGTGCCTTCTTCTAGGGCACGTTCCTGCAAAATGTGTCTCCCGGAGTCTGAGATAACCAGGCACTGAGACTCGGAGCACCGGAGTGGAATGAGCAAGAGAACAAGGATGTCCAAGCTCCTTCCTTGTGCTTTTGGATGGCCACAGGGATTGCTGAACCTGCCAGGGAACGAAAGGACGCTCCGGGCGTTAAATGTGGTAACGATGATTGGAGACAGACAAATAGTAGAGAAACGCAGGCAGGGAGAACTGTGGCTTGGTAAAATAAGTTTTGGGGTTTTTTTTCACTTAAGCGGGTAGGCAAATGATCAGGCCAAATTCATCACACTTGACGGTTTTGAGAAAAAGGGGTAACTAAAGGTAGGAGAAGCTGGGATGCTTTCGTAAGCAGGACCACTGAAGGACTGCTGTGTGAGAAGTGCGCTGTAAGAGGTGCGGCACCTTTGCCCACACCTTTGGCCACAGTAAATTTGGGGTGGGGGGAAGTCGGGGTGCTGAATAAATTCATTTTAGACAAATGTAGGCTTAAGGCACCAACTGCTGCTTCAAACGAGAGAACAATAATGTTGTATTTCAGACACAGGCTATGAAGTAGGACATTCACCTGAAAGACATCTTGCCTGTGTCTTCTGGGTCTTATTAATCAAATAGTCATTTTAATTACATGTATGAGCATTGAGAAAGAAACGACATTTTTCCTACTGCTTAGCTCCTAAAAATCATCAACAAAGGCTAAAGGAAGTATATTTTACAGCCTTCACAGCATTTCAGCAGCCCAATATTATACAGTATTTAAGCTTTGTAAGTGGAATATACATGTGTGTTTGAATTTTCACAATCACCCATAAGACCAGTGAAACTGAAATGTTGTTTGAAAGCTTCACTGGGTGTCAACCCTCAGCCATAGACACTTCAAAGCCTTTGGAAAAGCCAGCCCAGAGAATCACCTTCAAAAGCCACCAGAAGAATCGCAAACATTGATGCCATTGACTGTCACAGAGATGGAGATGGCTTCACACCACAGTTTCTTCGCAGAACAGGGCGTAGGGGAGTGGAGAACGTCACCCTTGAGGAACTCGAGGAACGGTTGGCCAAGGTTTATCCTACACTTGAGGAACTCAAGTAATGGTTGGCCGAGGGTTATCCTACCCTTGAGAAACTCAAGTAATGGTTGGCGAAGGGTTATCCTACCCTTGAGAAACCCAAGTAATGGTTGGCCGAGGGTTATGCTACCCTTGAGGGACTCAAGTCATTGGTGGCCAAGGGTTGTCCTGCCCTTGAGGAACACAAGTTGTGGTTGGCCAAGAGTTATGCAGAGGTGTGTGGCCTGCCCACTGCAGCAAGGTGCCGCTGGGGAATGGGCAGCCATCCCTCCAGCAGGGACGGGACACCTGCCCCTTTCAGGAGCAGCTTGAATGAAGAGGGTGTTTGTTCTCCCTTGTTATCTCCAAGACAGAGAGGCAAGTCCTCCAGATGATCGTGCAGAGCAGCGCACCGGCTCATGAAGAGCAGTGCCAGGGAGGTGTAGGGCAGCTCGGCCTTGAGTTAGAGAAAACAGGTCGCCTCTTCCCGCGGCCTCCCTCCGGATTGCCAAACGCAGGGCAGCCGCCTTTCTCGGAGGCAGCACGACTTGGTCGTACCATCCCACATGGCGGCTCCAGGCTGAGGGGGAAGATCTGTCAAGTCAGCCAAATGCCTGGATGCTGACCACATCCAGCGCATGCAGATAAGACGCCCAGATTGAGTCACTCTGACGTCTTCAGACGAGATGGGAAGATTATACCAAAGCTGGAGTCACTTCAGCCTCCTCCAGGTAAAACTTGATCGACAGCCCGGGCTCCAGCCGTTCCTTCACATCTCTTACGCAAGGAGCTGTGCACAGCAAAATCATCAACATTAGGCAAATTGTAAACTCTGCAGAAAACATAGATGGAGCCCAAGCCAGGCTGCAGCTTCGGATCTCACACAGCAGAGGGGTTCTGGCGGCACAGGGGAGGATGTCACAATGACTCCTCCCAACAATGCCTATAACGCCGTGTTTCACATTGTAAAGCTGAGAAGAAATGAAGTACTAAGAACCAAAACAGATGACTCTTGCCTCAAACCAAACCCCAAAGCGCCCTTGGCACAGCCCAGCCTCTCAGAGGCACTGCCTTCTCCTCGTCTCCTCCTTGGGCCAAGCCCAACCACGTTCCCCAGCTCTAGCGCACCCATGCCGGGCTTCAAAGCAAGTGGCAGTCCTTCCTCCAAGGGCCCTGTCCCCGTTCCCCACTACCTCCTCCTCGCTCTGCAGCTGCCCGACCTGCTGCGGGGACACTGGCAGCTCACAGCGGGTTGTTGTGGGACTCCTGAACTGCGGCTGAAAGCGGTTTCTGTCTCTTTGATCTCCCCGTGTGGTGGAGGGACTCAAGCACAGATCAAACACACCAACATTCTTCTCCCATACCTCCTCCTCCTCCTCCAGCCAGACCACATCTCTCCCACTTGCTCTCTAGGTAGCAAAGAGACACTGGGGGGCCTTGTCTGACTTTTTGAGGGTGCTGATGGGTCCCTGGGCCCACGGGTTTGGGAGGAAGCAGCCCTTCCCACCCGGCGTGTTCCGACTGCTGGTCGATGAAGGGGCGGCTGAGTTGGTGGTTCCCAAACAGTCCTGGTGGCCGTAGGGTGCTGAGCTGCGCAGCCTGCCCGGCCACAGCCTACTCGTACACCAGAGGGCAGGTTCTTGGCCAACGTCCATATCCACGAGTACAGGCAGCTGCAAACCTGCCCTCCCACCGCTGCCCACAAGACTCCTGCCTTTGCCACCTTCATCCTACCACAAAGCAAAGTCCACTCCAAGGCAGGAAACTGAGATGAACTGACAACAGCAGACTGATCTGATGTCTGCTCCCACCCTGCTGCCGCCGATTTCCATCATTGATCTAGGTGTTTGGGTCTCTACTGGTTTCGCCACTACACGCTGGCAGCGTTCCTGCTCAAATCCCACCAGTTTCTGTTGGTGATTTCAGCACAGCCTGTACACGGCGTCTTCCTGCTCTAAAAGTCTGAAATCCAAGAGAGAGATTGATCAAATACTCTGATAAATTACTGTGTCCAGTGCTGGGCTCCCCAGTTCAAGAAGGACAGGGAACTGCTTTGGAGGGGACAGCGAAGGGCTACATGATGCTCAGGGGCTGGAACATCTTTCATACAAGGGAAGGCTGAGGGAGTTGGGTGTCTTTAGCCTGGAGAAGAGCAGGCTGAGGGGGGATCCCATCAATCCTGATCCATACTCGAAGTGAGGTGCCGGGAGGAGGGGACCAGGCTTTTCTCAGTGGCGCCCAGTGATGGGACAAGAGGGAATGGGCACAAACATGAAAATGGGAAGTTCCATCTGAACATGAGGAGGAACTTCTTGACTTTGAGGGTGACAGAGCACTGGAAGAGGCTGCCCAGAGAGGTGGTGGAGTCTTCCACTCTGGAGACATTCCCAACCCGCCTGGACACCATCCTGTGTGACCTGCTATGGGTGACCCTTCTCTGGCAGGGAGGTTGGAGGAGATGATCTCCAGAGGTCCCTGCCAACCCCACTGGTACTGGGATTCTGTGCAAACCTCTTCCGTAGACCAGCAGCAGGTTCCCAGATCACTCTGGCGAGATGTGACACAGGCAAAAGGGCGCTGAGTGTCTCAGTTTGCAGAAAGGCTGAGCCCTAACTGTTGGCACGGGGTAGCCTGGAGCCTCCTCATCTATTCAGAAGGGGCTGGATCCCTCTGTGCTGGAGGTTCCCACACACAACAAACAAAGACGTCTGCTGTGGAAAGGAATATACATGATTCCAAGGATGGAGCTAGATCAGGACCAGCCCAAAGATTTAGCAGCCGCCTGAACACCTCCAGTTTGGGCCCCCAGTGCTCCTGACTGCTCACATTTACTGCACGTTGCTTGACTGGAGCCCCCAGAACCCCACCAGTACTAGGTATGGGCTTGTGCATTCAGGCACTGCAATGACTGGTAAGAGTCAAGAGGCACCACACGTGCTTGGACACTTGCCGCCCTCCATCCACACGCCCATTCAGTTCCCTCAACGCATGGGCATGACACGTTCAACGCAAGAGCAACCCACACCCTCCCACCAACCTGCTCAACCCAACCCCAACCACCTGCCCAGAAGTGCCATCCAAAGCAAAGACACAAAGACATGACGAATGTTCTCTGCAATTTATTGAGAATGGCAACATCCCGAGGAAGGAGGGCATACCGCACGCAGAAGAGGAAGGGAGGTGGGGACAGGACATCTCGTTCCGTGTTACAGGGGGCCCGGCACTGACGAGAGAGCTTTGTTCTCCTTTGAAAAAGTCCACGTGTGCCTGAGGTGGTACCGGAGGTGGTGGAGAGCAAGGACAAGTGGAGCTGGAAGCCACTGCTCAGAGACAGCTCCTGCTTACAGCACCCTTGGGGCTACCAGCGGAGCAAACTGCCCAGGTTCTCCACCCTCAGGCAAGTAATCTCTCGGGCCACCGGCCAAGAAGGTGCTCCCACCTTGGCTCTGCCAAGGGAGGAGTCCCGCTGGCCCAACATCTCCCTAAAAGCTAGTGAATGGAAGCAGCAGGATGTACTGCACGCAGAAGCACCCCAGGGATATGGCCATTGCGGAACGGGCATGAGGAGAGAGGAAGAAAGAGGAGTTTTATACACATTTGCCATGAGGCAGCCAGAAATGTACAAGGCAGCGAGAGAGGCAGAGCCTTTCCCTCCCGTAAATCAGCTCTCCGGGCTGGGCATCCACAGGGGAGACTTTTCTTTGCTCGGAGGGTTATTTCACCACCAGACCTGGGGCTGACGAGCAGCTCGCCAGGGCTGCCACGAGTCTCCCTTGATGGGACCGAGCCAGGATGATGAGCTGGTACGTGGTGGGCCATGAGGGACACAGTTCATTTCAGTGCAGGAGCTGGATTTAAGGAGGCTGGGCTGCTGCCGGGAGAAGAGGGGAGATGCTTCTTTCCTTTTTCAATCTGCCTTTGGGGCTCAGAATCTCACTCCCGAAGACTTGACGGAGGTGGTCGTGACACATCTCCGTACAGAGGACGATCCCCCGCCAGAGCTGAAGTTGCCACCTCCAGAGCCGCACATCCTCCCGCTTCCAGAAGAGAAGCCACCGCCGTGCATTCCTCCTCCCATGCTTCCACCGCCAAAGCCGCCTCCACACACGCCTCCTCCCATTCCTCCTCCCATGCCGCTGCCGCCTCCGAAGCCTCCTCCCATGCAGCTGCCGCCTCCGAAGCCTCCTCCCATGCCGCTGCCGCCTCCGAAGCCTCCTCCCATGCCACTGCTGCCTCCAAAGCCTCCTCCCATGCCACTGCCGCCTCCGAAGCCTCCTCCCATGCCTCCACTGCCTCCGGACATGGTGGTCCTGCCTACCACAGCTGGAAGAGAAGCAGAGGTTACATACATGTTGTCCACTGGCAGACTGTGTCTCCAGAAAGACATGGTCTTCTACGACTTCCCAAGGAAACAGGTGGAGATACTTACAGACATTGACGTTGGACATGTTGTCGTTGCACAGCCTATGAGGGAAAGCAGGACCAGTTAATGTCATGGGAATTGCCTGCTCCTTCAGCTGAGTATGTCACTTTTATATAAGGTATATATTCACTATCCTTTCTGAATTTCCCAATTATTCTTCAAAACAAACAAGCTACCTTGAATTTAACATATTTACAAGAAATATGTAAACATACTCTAGGCTAAGAATTAGAACATAAGTGATATGAAATAGATCTTTAGACTGCATGCAAATATTTTACCCAAACATAGAATAATCCATTAAGAAATTCCTCAAATACATAAAAGAAAAACCAGTACCTGTTCTCCTCTCCCTCCAGCAGCTTCCTGTACATGGCAATCTCCACGTCCAGGGCAATCTTGATGTTCAGCAGCTCCTGGTACTCCTTCAGCAAGCGAGCCAGCTCCTCCTTGTCTTTGCTCAGGGCACATTCCAGCTCTTCCAGTTTCCTCCTGGCATCCTTGAGGGCCATCTCACCCCGCTCCTCGGCCTCAGCAATTGCTGACTGCAGCTGCTGGTTCTGAAGAAGGAAAAAAAAAGCAGTTCCTCAGTTCCCTTCTCACACCCTCCACTGGAGCAGCCCTCAGGGCACAAATTCCTTGGGAAATAGGCAGGAACCATCCATCTCCTCCAAAGGACCTCAGTTTCAATGCCCGCGCTTCCCTCACACTGTCCTTCACACACTGCCCAGCTCAGGCGTGACCCAGCCTGAGGATATAGAGCAACGAGATGCTGAGGACCCCCCTACCTGCTTCTTCACGTTCTCAATCTCAGCCCGCAGCCTCTGGACATTCCGGGTCAACTCTTGGATCTCTATCTTGGTGTTGCGCAGGCTGTCCCCGTGCCTTCCAGCAGTGCTCTGCAGCTCTTCGTACTGACGGCATTGAGACAAAGGGACCCATCAGTGACACAACCCAATGAAACCTCAGGCACTTCCCTTGCTCTGTGGCAAGGGAGCCAGGTGTCCTGACAGTTTCCCAACTCACCCTGCTCTGGTACCAAGCCTCAGCTTCAGCTCTGCTGCTCTGCGCGATCTGCTCGTACTGACGCCTGACCTCCTCGATGATGCTGTCCAGATCCAGGTGGCGGTTGTTGTCCATAGACACCACCACGGACAGGTCCCGGCTGATTGTCTGCATCTGAGACAGTTCCTACAACCAAGACAGGCAGCCCAAGTGACTCTCAAGCCTAAATCGCCACGGGCACCCAGGCCAACCTCAGGGTCTTTGGCCACCACAAACCTCATTTCAACTTCAGCCATCAAAAAGTAAGAGACAGCTCTTACCTCCTCAAAGATGTATCTCAGGAAGTTGATTTCGTCGGTCAGAGCTCCCACCTTGGCTTCCAACTCCACTTTAGTCATGTAGGCACAGTCCACATCCTGCAGGAAAGACCACACAGGTAGACAAGAGCTTCCTCTCATCCCACAAGAGCTCTTGGCAGCCAAGGTCTCCTGTTGGAAGCTGCCTGTCTTGCTGCTGCCTCCCTTCACCATCTTTGCTGCCTGTCCCTCCATGCCCCCTTTCCTGGTGCCTCTGTGACTCACCTTCTTCAGCACCACAAACTCGTTCTCAGCAGCCGTGCGCTTGTTGATTTCTTCTTCATACCTGTTGAAGGGGACAAGACAGGATGAGTCTCTTGGACCGCTCACCAGTCAACCAGTGGAACCCCCCTTCCCTCCCTGGTGACCTCCCTCCCGTTTCTCCAGAGCTCCAGAGCAAAGGGAAGGCAGTGTGGGAATGTCCAAGCTGGCTTAGCTCTCCTGCCTGGCTGCTCCCATCTGCCTTAGTCCGGCATCGCACTTACTTGGTTTTGTACTCCTCCACGTACTGCCGCATGTTCTGCAGCTCCGACTCCAGCTGGCCCCTCTGGCTCAAGATTGAGTCCAGCTGCCTCTTCAGGTTCTGGATGTAGTTTTCAAAGATGGTGTCGAGGTTCTTCCTTGGCCCTGATGGCCCTTGCTGTTGGAGGAGCTCCCACTTGGTGGAGAGGACCTTGTTCTCTTGCTCCAGGAAACGGACCTGAAACCCACAAAGGCGGGTGTGAGATATTGACCCAGGTAGACACCAGACTGCTCAAACCTCCTGCTTGTTTGTGAGGCCAAGGGAATCATTTCCCAAATCCCCAACCATGGCTCATTCAAACCCAAGCTCCTAAAGTGCATGACAAGCACTGTTAAATTTTCAGTCTTTGGGAACTTCTCACTTTTGGACAAAAAGGTGTTGTCAATGGCAAAGAGCATCTCTCTTTTCCAGAGCATCAGTTTTGGACATCGCTATTGTTGTTACCGTAGTGAAGTCAAGAAAACAATGACTTCATCATCAACTTTCATCTAAGCGCACCTAAATTCTCTTATAAGGAATTCTGTACTTCCTTGGCTTCTATTTGAAATAAAAATAATCCCAGAGTTTTGGAAAGGTGTTTAACACTCTTAAGTTTATAGGATCTGTTCCTTGGAAAGAAAGATTCATCAAAAAGAAGAGCAGAGTCATGAGAACTCCCAGGACAACTAAGTATACGATGATGAGTTTACCCTGAATCACTAGAAATTAGGCTGGAGAGATGACTCGGCAAGAGAATCTACAGAATGTCCTGCAGATGTTCTCTTTAATCTTCCATTAGCATGAAAACCTTGTCTATTGTTCTGTATTATTTAATGAGACCTTAATAACAACTTGCTACTAAGGCATCAGTCATGCAAACATTAACAAGCAATTTTTGGCGAGAAAAGAATTCTCTTTCCACACCACAGAAAGTCCTTTAGAACACCCACCGCCAGACGAGAGCGGTCCAAAATTCTCACCTTGTCAATGAAGGAGGCAAACTGATTGTTAAGAGTCTTGATCTGCTCCTTCTCCTGGTTTTTCACTTGCTGGATCTGGGGGTCAATCTCAACATGGACCGGCCGCAGGAGGCTTGAGTCAACTTGCACTGGTTGGATGCCTCCAGAGAAGCCAGGGCCACCAAAGCCGCCCATTCCTCCGCCGCCCATTCCTCCACCACCCATTCCGCCACCAAAGCCACCCATTCCTCCACCGCCCATGCCTCCACCGCCCATTCCTCCACCAAAGCCACCCATTCCTCCACAGCTCATTCCTCCGCCGAAGCCACCCATTCCTCCTCCGTAGCCTCCGCCAAAGCCACCCATTCTGCCTCCGTAGCTTCCGCCACCGTAGCATCCGCCCATGGTAATTCTTCTGCTGCCACCCATGTTATGGAGGCTCCTGCTGCTATACCCTCCACAGTGTCCACCTCCTCCACCTCCCCTGGATGAGGAGTAGGAACTGTAACTGATCCTGCTTCTGCCGCCACCTCCTCCAAAGCCACCACCGATGGCAGAGCAAGAGCTGTAGCCCTTTCTACTCCCGCCTCCGGAGCTTCTGCAGGCAGACTGCCGAGACATGGCCGTTCCTTCTGAGTCGAGTCAAAATCAAGAAGAGCAGAAAGACCAACGGAGCTGTGCTGCTGAGGAACGAATGCAAGAGAGAAGTCTGCAGTCTTCTCTGGCTCCACGGCTCCAGGCACTGCCTTTTATCCGCTTCTGGAGGTGGGCTGGGACGGCATGGGCGTGAAGGTGGAAGCCAATTTATTATTTTCATCAGCACGGTGCTGTTGACAGATTCTCAGTTGAGCTTTCCCATATTTGGGCCTGCCTAGAAACACACCCTGCAATATAGAACTGAATAAAAGAACGAGAACATTGAAACAGGTCTCAATGACTAAGTGGACTCCCGTATCTTTATGACATCTTGGAAATCAACTTTTACAAGAATACACTTTTCTGCAACCCCTCATTGGGATTCCAGCCTTCATGGTTACCAATTATTTAATTAATTAACTAATGCTTCCCAATAATTCCAGATACAGATCTTTCCAGTCAAAGCTCTACTGGAAGGAGCTGTTTTGATGAAATCCCAGCTATATTATAGCTTTCACAATTCCTTAAACACACCCTAAATCCCCTTTTTATATGTAAAATTGCCCTTGGCATTTTAGGAGTTTCCCAATCTTGAGTGAGAACTCACGACACCAAAGTTTGGAGAGACTCAGCATATTCCCCTGCTAGAAAGGAATCACATCTCCTTGGAGTGCGTGTGGTGTCACTTTGAATGGGAGTGTCCTCTCCCCACGGATTAAATTCCCTCCAACTGTATCTCCCAAAATCTGTGACAACTAACTGAGACCTTGCATTATGCTGGAGCGGAGCAAATGAGGCAACTTGAATCATCGCGTTCCATCTCCGTGCTCTTCCAAGGGCGACAGGGAATGACAGCCTGTGGAGGAAAGAAGGGACACGTCGGGCAGCTGCTTTGGTGACGATGGTTGGGGACAGACTGACAAGCACTGTAGAAACGGAACGACCGATGAGCAGATGGAGGTGGTGAGGGGCTCTACTGTTGGGCTGAAGGCTGCCGACCTCTCGTTTGCCTGGTTCTTTCCAAAGATGAGACAACTCAGGTGGAAAAACTTGTCAAGAAATGGAGCTATTCCAACTTCTAAGGCATAGTATATCCTCTTGATTTCAAATATTCTGTTGGGAAAGTAACACATTTCTAGAAATGTATTCTGTAGGATGTCTCTGAAATAAAGAAGCCTATTTTTTGACTGCATGTAAATGAAATTTTAAATAATTAATCAGAAGGTTCCAGATTGTGATAGAAAATATACACTGATTCTGATGTGCCGTGCGTGTTCTGAAGAAACTCGGTGACAGGTGCTGGTTAAAAGGAAACTGAGGTCTGTAAATACTATTTAAAAGGCATTCTGAAGGGATTCTCTATGTGGGTGTTATCAGTTAAATATATATTTACGTTAATGAGTGAAATATCCAATGATTTTTCACATTTTCTGTAGAAAATAGCCAGCACATATAATCAAAAGGGACAGAGAAAATATAGCCCTTCAAAAGATCTGAACCAATAACTAAACATGAATTTAAAGATATTAAAAAGATCTAAGTGTGAACATATCATAGAATCGTAGAACCATAGAATCACTTAGGTTGGAAAAGACCTTTCAAATCATCTAGTCCAACCATCATGCATATATACATATACACATCCATAAGGAATTTTCAGAATCTCCTGTAAGACTTGTGGAACTAAAATGTTGTTTGAAAGTATCACTGGGTGGCCTGCAGCCACAGCCGCTTCAAAGCCTTTGAAAAACCAGCCCAGAGAATCACTTTCAAAAGCCACCAGAGGAATCACAAACATCGATGCCATTGACTGTCACAGAGATGGAGGAAGTTTCACATCGCAGTGTCTTCACAGAACGGGGCGTAGGGGAGTGGAGAAAGTCGCCCTTGAGAAACTCAAGTAATGGTTGGCCGAGGGTTATCCTACCCTTGAGAAACCCTTGAGAAACTCAAGTAATGGTTGGCCGAGGGTTATGCTACCCTTGAGGGACTCAAGTCATTGGTGGCCAAGGGTTGTCCTGCCCTTGAGGAACACAAGTTGTGGTTGGCCAAGAGTTATGCAGAGGTGTGTGGCCTGCCCACTGCAGCAAGGTGCCGCTGGGGAATGGGCAGCCATCCCTCCAGCAGGGACGGGACACCTGCCCCTTTCAGGAGCAGCTTGAATGAAGAGGGTGTTTGTTCTCCCTTGTTATCTCCAAGACAGAGAGGCAAGTCCTCCAGATGATCGTGCAGAGCAGCGCACCGGCTCATGAAGAGCAGTGCCAGGGAGGTGTAGGGCAGCTCGGCCTTGAGTTAGAGAAAACAGGTCGCCTCTTCCCGCGGCCTCCCTCCGGATTGCCAAACGCAGGGCAGCCGCCTTTCTCGGAGGCAGCACGACTTGGTCGTACCATCCCACATGGCGGCTCCAGGCTGAGGGGGAAGATCTGTCAAGTCAGCCAAATGCCTGGATGCTGACCACATCCAGCGCATGCAGATAAGACGCCCAGATTGAGTCACTCTGACGTCTTCAGACGAGATGGGAAGATTATACCAAAGCTGGAGTCACTTCAGCCTCCTCCAGGTAAAACTTGATCGACAGCCCGGGCTCCAGCCGTTCCTTCACATCTCTTACGCAAGGAGCTGTGCACAGCAAAATCATCAACATTAGGCAAATTGTAAACTCTGCAGAAAACATAGATGGAGCCCAAGCCAGGCTGCAGCTTCGGATCTCACACAGCAGAGGGGTTCTGGCGGCACAGGGGAGGATGTCACAATGACTCCTCCCAACAATGCCTATAACGCCGTGTTTCACATTGTAAAGCTGAGAAGAAATGAAGTACTAAGAACCAAAACAGATGACTCTTGCCTCAAACCAAACCCCAAAGCGCCCTTGGCACAGCCCAGCCTCTCAGAGGCACTGCCTTCTCCTCGTCTCCTCCTTGGGCCAAGCCCAACCACGTTCCCCAGCTCTAGCGCACCCATGCCGGGCTTCAAAGCAAGTGGCAGTCCTTCCTCCAAGGGCCCTGTCCCCGTTCCCCACTACCTCCTCCTCGCTCTGCAGCTGCCCGACCTGCTGCGGGGACACTGGCAGCTCACAGCGGGTTGTTGTGGGACTCCTGAACTGCGGCTGAAAGCGGTTTCTGTCTCTTTGATCTCCCCGTGTGGTGGAGGGACTCAAGCACAGATCAAACACACCAACATTCTTCTCCCATACCTCCTCCTCCTCCTCCAGCCAGACCACATCTCTCCCACTTGCTCTCTAGGTAGCAAAGAGACACTGGGGGGCCTTGTCTGACTTTTTGAGGGTGCTGATGGGTCCCTGGGCCCACGGGTTTGGGAGGAAGCAGCCCTTCCCACCCGGCGTGTTCCGACTGCTGGTCGATGAAGGGGCGGCTGAGTTGGTGGTTCCCAAACAGTCCTGGTGGCCGTAGGGTGCTGAGCTGCGCAGCCTGCCCGGCCACAGCCTACTCGTACACCAGAGGGCAGGTTCTTGGCCAACGTCCATATCCACGAGTACAGGCAGCTGCAAACCTGCCCTCCCACAAGACCACTGCCATCTACTTTCCCTAACACATACCAAATTCTATTCGATCTGGAGAAAATCAGAAAGGAAAGTCATGAGAGGGTCCTTGTTGGCGTTGGTTGGTACAAGGGCTGAGGCATGAATTCTAGGACAGTGTTCCTGCCTCATCTGAATTCCTGCACGGTGCTTGACTGGAGCCCCCAGAAC